>OY292353.1:19435954-19455470 GCA_958496195.1 Timandra comae
CATTGCCCAATGGAAGAGAGGAGTACCCGTCAGGATGCCCAGGCGCTCCAATCTATGGCCTCGAAGTCCATTCAGGCCATAGAAATGGTTGCGCGGACCTCTGGGCACCTGAAGGGTACGCACGTGAGGGCCCTCAAGGAGGCCATGAACGTCCTTGAGGGCGTGGTGGAGGCGCTGGTCGCTCGGAACGAGTCCGAGGAGGCCAAGCGGGCGTGGGCGGACAACGCCCGGCTCCGCCGCGAGGTGGAGATAATGAGGGCGGAAAGGCAGGCGCATCGAGCGGAGTTCGCAAAAATGCGAGCTGCCGCCAAGGCGCTGCCTCCCGCGCCCTCAGCATCATCCCTGACGGCGCAGGAAATGTATGAGGACCTGAAGGTCCTCATCACTTCCTCGGTACAGGAGGCGGTCGACGCCCGCTTTGAGGCGTACCGCGACCGCCTCCTCCCCATGAGGCCGGAGCGTCCGCCCCTCGCGGCGGACAAGAAGGCGGCGACGCAGGCGCAAAAGGCGGCCCCCCAGGCCGACCAACGTAGCCCTGCACCGCCAGCAACTGGCGATAAGAAGGGAAAGGGGAAGGGTAAGGGGAAGGGTAAGGCTACGCCTGCCCCTCCCGCGCCCCCCCCTGCCCCAGTAGCACGTCCACCGCCGGTGGCCCCGTCGAGGGAGCCAACGGCGGGACCCTCACAGGCGGTGGAATCCTGGGCCACCGTCGTGAAGAAGGGGAAGGGGAAGGGGAAGAAGGTTCCTCCCCCTCCCGCCCCCAAGCCGGCTTCACAACCGGCACCAAGGAGGGCCGGCGGTCAGAGTGGGGCGGGGTCCGGGAAGGGCAAGGCCAACGCCAAGCCCAAGCTGACCGCGCCGACCTCTGCCGCCGTCGTGATGACCCTTAAGCCGGAGGCTGCGGCCAAGGGCATCACGTATGCGGAGGTCCTTCGCAAGGCCAGGGAGGAGGTCAGCCTGGGGGAGCTGGGCATCGATCCCAACTCCATCAGGCTGTGCAATACAGCGGCGGGGGGAAGGATGGTGGAGGTTGCCAACTCCCAGGGCGCCGACAAAGTCGACGCCCTAACAGCACGGCTCCGCACCGTGCTGGACGGAGTGGCCGAGGTCGCCCGCCCCACTAAATGCGCGGATCTCCGCGTGGTGGGGCTGGACGACTCGGTCACCAGGGAGTTGGTGGCCGCGGCGGTGGCCCGGACCGGAGCCTGTTCCGCGGAACAGGTCAGGGTCACGGCCATCGTCGAGGGTCCTGGGGGACTGGGCTCCACTGTGGTGGGGTGCCCGGTCCTGGCGGCCAAGGCCGTTGTGGCTGCGGGCCGGATCCTGGTCGGATGGAGTTCCGCCAGGGTCACGGCCTTGGACCGGCGCCCACTGCGCTGTTATAGGTGCATGGGCGTCGGTCACACGCGGTCCAGGTGTCCCTCTAAGGCCGACCGGGGCACCCTGTGCTACCGGTGTGGCGAGGAGGGACACGACTCCGCCAGCTGCACAGCGAAGCCACGCTGTGCAATCTGTGCGGAAGTGGGAAGGCCAGCGGGCCACGTGATGGGTGGGAAAAACTGTGCCCCACCCACCACCAGAGGGAAGAGCACGATGGGGGCACGGACCGCCCGCACCGCCACCAATGCCGGACGCCCATCGAGGGCGCAGGAGGACTCACTTCAGATGTCGGAATGATTAGGTCCCGACATCTGAAAGTCCTCCAGACGAACCTCAACCACTGCTCCGGGGCACAGGACCTGTTCCTGCAGTCCCTAGCGCAGTGGGAGGTCTCGGTGGGTGTTGCCGCCGAGCCGTACTTCGTGCCCCCAGCTCACCCTTACTGGGCGGGGGACCTGGACGGCTCGGTGGCGGTGGTGGTCCCTGGTGGTGGTGGCCCGCCCCTCTCGGTTAAAGAGAGGGGCTCGGGCTATGTGGCGGCGGCGTGGGGGGAGTACGTACTCATCGGCGTGTACTTCTCCCCCAACCGCCCACTGGCGGAGTTTGAGTCGTGGCTCGACTCCGTCAGGGCCGCGGTGGCGCGGCAGTCGCCGGGGATGGTAATCGTCCTCGGCGACTTTAACGCCAAATCCGTGGCCTGGGGCAACCCGGCCACGGATGTGAGGGGGAGGGCGGTCCAGATTTGGTCAATCCAAGCTGGACTGTCCCTCCTAAATAGGGGCACCGCCCACACCTGCGTGCGGTCGCAGGGGGGGTCCGTGGTGGACTTAACGTTCGCCACCCCCTCGATCGCGCGCAGAGTGCAGGTCTGGAGGGTGGAGGAGGACGTGGAGACACTCTCGGACCATAAATATATCCGGTTCGAGGTGTCTCCCCTCCTCCCACAAGAGGGTGCCCCTAGGGGGAGAGGTGGGAGCGCTGGCTTCCGCAGGTGGGCGCTAGCAAAGCTAGATGCGGAGCTAGCGCGGGAGGCGGCGATCTTCGAAGGGTGGATCGCCGACTCCAGCGAGGGAGCCAGCCCCGACGCCCTGGCCGGCCGCATGCGCGAGGCCCTTATAAGGGTGTGCGATGCGGCGATGCCACGGGCGCGTCGGTGGAGGAGGCGGCGGGCGGTCTATTGGTGGACGCCGGAGATCGCGGAACTCCGGACGTCCGCCAACAGAGCCAGGAGGGCCTTCGTGAGGTGTCGGCGTCGCAACGGCCTGGACCCGGACCTGGAGAGTCGGCTGCGGGGTCTCTACCGCGAGGCGAGAAAGACCCTGCAGCTGGCCATAAGCCGGGCCAAGGCCGAAGCGAGGGAGGAGATGCTGGCGGATCTCGACAGAGATCCATGGGGGCGGCCCTACAGAGTGGCGCGAAATAAACTTTGCGCCCAGGGCCCCCCCGCTACGGAGACTCTGCCGCCGGATCTCCTTCGCCGGGTGGTGGGGGAGTTGTTCCCCAACCCTCCGCCCGTCGGGGCGCCCACTGAAGCGGGGATTTACGCCCCGTTTCTGATGGCCCCTCCGGAGGTCGGAGGAAGAACGGCGGAGCCTCCTCGTCCCCCCGTAACAGACGGGGAGATGGAGGACGCACTGGACCGGATCCGGGGCGGTCGGAAGGCCCCTGGTCCGGATGGCGTCCCGAGGCGGGTGCTTCATCTCGCCTCGGAGTTCTTGGGGGTGCAGCTGCGGGAACTCTATGATGCGTGCATACGCACCGGAGAGTTCCCGCAGATCTGGAAGGAGGGAAGACTTTGCCTGTTGCCGAAGGCGGGCCGGCCAGCCGACTCGGCTTCGGCATACAGGCCGATAGTCTTGCTGGACGAGGCGGGCAAGCTCTTCGAGAGGATTCTCGCTGCCCGTCTTGTCCAGCATCTGGAGGGAGTTGGGCCGCCCCTATCGGAGGCCCAGTACGGCTTCAGGGCGGGTCGTTCGACCGTCGACGCCCTGGAGTCGCTGAAGGTCCTCACAAGGGGGGCGGTTCAAGAGGGGGACGGAGTCCTGGCGGTCTCGCTGGACGTCCGGAACGCCTTCAACAGCCTCCCTCACTGGGTGATTGAAGAGGCACTCCGCTACCATGGGGTGCCTCTTTACCTGAGGGAGCTGTTGGGGGCGTACCTGCGGGGCCGCACAGTGGCTTGGGAGGGTGCCGACGGTGCACTGCACCGTCATCGGGTGGCATGCGGGGTTCCACAGGGCTCGGTTCTCGGACCGACCTTGTGGAACGTCGGGTACGATTGGGTCCTCAGGGGCCCAATCTTCCCGGGGATAAGGGTGTCCTGTTACGCCGACGACACCCTTATCACCGCTAGGGGCGGCTCGTGGGAGGAGGTCGAGCTCCGGGCGACCACCGCAGTTTCTGTTGTGGTCGACCGGATCTCGAGCCTCGGATTAAGAGTCTCCGTCGAAAAGACGGAGGCTCTTTACTTCCACGGGCCGCGCAGAGGGGCACCGAGGGGGGCGGGCATCACCCTCTTCGGCGAGAGGGTGGCGGTCAAGGCCCAGATGCGGTATCTGGGCCTTGTACTAGACGGGCGGTGGAACTTCGGGGCCCATTTCACTCAGCTGGCCCCGAAGCTGATAGCCGCCGCCGCCGCGCTGGGCAGGCTGCTGCCCAACGTAGGCGGGCCGGGGTCGGGGTGCCGTCGGCTTTACTCCGGAATAATCCGGAGTATGGCCCTGTACGGCGCTCCAATTTGGGCGGACGCCCTCAACGCCCGCAACATGCGACTCCTGCGGGCCCCGCAGCGAGTCATCGCTGTGCGGGCGGTGAGGGCCTACCGTACGGTCAGCTGGACGGCGGCGACTCTCCTGGCGGCGGATCCGCCGTGGGAGCTTCAGGCTGAAGTTCTCGCGGCGGTCCACCGCTATAGGGGGGACGCCAGGGCCCGGGGTCACCGGCCCCTGATGGCGGAAGTGAGTCGGGTCAGGACAGAGGCTGACGGGGTCCTGATCCGACGGTGGGGGGAGGCGCTCCGGTCGCCAGTTGCCGGGAGGGAGACGGTGGAGGCCATTCGTCCCCACCTCTCCCGGTGGGTCGCCCGAAGACACGGGGCGATGACCTTTAGGTTGGTGCAGGTACTCTCGGGGCATGGTTGCTTCGGCGAGTACCTGCACCGGATAGCGGGCCGGGAAAGCACCCCGGCCTGCCATGAGTGTGGCGCGCCGGTAGATACGGCGCGTCACACTCTGACGGAATGCGCCGCCTGGGGTCTGCAAAGGCAAACCCTGGCGGCGCAGATGGGAGGAGGGACGCTCTCGCTGTCGAGTCTGGTCGAAGCCATGCTCGACAGCGAGAGGCTGTGGGCGGCAGCCGTCGACTTCTGCGAGACAGTGGTCTCGCAGAAGGAGGCGAATGAGCGGGTCCGAGAGGCCAATGCCGCGGACCCGCGTCGCAGGAGGAGGCCGGGGGGGCGTAGGAGGCGCTATGCCCACCACTTCCCCCCTGTGCCATAGTCGGGGCGGCCTCACGCCCCGTTATGGTCGGGGGCCCCTAAGGGGTCGCCCGACCGCGCGCGCCTCGTTCCGGCGCGCGCGGCCCTCCCCATTTTTCGAGGGAGGGTCAGGAGGGAGGGGCTAGATGAGAAGACTCTCTAGCCCCGATACCGTGGGCGGGGGTCTGGGAGGGCCCTCGTCCGCAAGCGGTATTGGCTGTAGGGCGTCCTCACTTCCGGGGACGCCCTTAACAGTGAGGGGGGCGCCGCCTTTAGTGCGGGCCCGGCGTTGGGGTGCCCGTAGTCGAATTCTTTCGAGATCCTACGGCACCCCTCAAGACGCAGACGGAAGTCGGTGTGTTTTTAGTGGGTAGGCCCCGCCCTTCTGGCGGGGAGAGCCCCACATAACCACCGGGAGCCACCTCCCATTCTCGGCTCCCGGTGGTATGCGATTTAACGCATTTTCACACCGTTAAAAAAAAAAAAAAAAAAAAAAAAAAAAAAAAAAAAAAAAAAAAAGGTTAGGTTAGGTTAGGTTAGGTTGGGGCGCTATGCTGACTACCTCCTCGTGGTGCGTCCTGGGCAACGGCGGCGGGCTATGTCACTGAGACTAGCTCGCCGACGGCTAAAAGTCAGCGGAGGAGAGGCCTCGGCTAGGGGTCCCGGAGAATCCGGGCAACTGCTAGGCGGGGCGGGCCCGGCTGGCGTCCCCGACGTATTCGGGATGACGGCAGTGACGGGCGGGCGTTGGTCCGTAAGGACGGGGCGAAAGCCCGTGGGTTGCGGCTGCGGCCGACGATCCCCATTGCACAGGAGTGGGGCCACCAGTACCCGTCGTTCCGCCCAGTACCCGTTTGTTCCTCCCAGTACCCGGTTTAGTACGGCCTAGTACTCGCTCCCCGCAGCCTTGGGCCGGGCAGCGGGCGACGCAGGGAACGGCCCGAAAGACGGGGAACACAGGGATGGACGGGGAAGTTAGGACATGGCGGCGAACGGCACCCTCCTCGGGGATCGCCCGAATGCGCGTGCGCCACGCGCGGCCCTCCCTCTTGCGAGGGGGGCCTTGGTTGGGGGCTATGCCCCAATACCGTGGGCGGGGGTCTGGGGGGATCCTCGTCCGCCAGCGGTACGGTCTGGGGCCCGCGCCACGGTGTGGGTCCTGCGTCGGGGCGCCTGCAGTCGAAATCCCTAGGGATCCTGCGGCGCTCCATCCAAGACGCGGACGGAATTCGTTGGGTTTTTAGTGGGTAGGCCTCGCCCTTCAGGCGGGGAGAGCCCCACATAACCATCCGGAGTCACCTCCCGTTCTCGGCTCCGGTGGTATGCGATTCAACGCATTTTCCCAACGTTAAAAAAAAAAAAAAAAAAAAGGTTAGGTTAGGTTGGGGCGCTATGCTGACTAGGGGCGCTATGCTGACTACCTCCTCGTGGTGCGTCCTGGGCAACGGCGGCGGGCTATGTCACTGAGACTAGCTCGCCGACGGCTAAAAGTCAGCGGAGGAGAGGCCTCGGCTAGGGGTCCCGGAGAATCCGGGCAACTGCTAGGCGGGGCGGGCCCGGCTGGCGTCCCCGACGTATTCGGGATGACGGCAGTGACGGGCGGGCGTTGGTCCGTAAGGACGGGGCGAAAGCCCGTGGGTTGCGGCTGCGGCCGACGATCCCCATTGCACAGGAGTGGGGCCACCAGTACCCGTCGTTCCGCCCAGTACCTGTCTGTTCCTCCTAGTACCCGGTTTAGTACGGCCTAGTACTCGCTCCCCGCAGCCTTGGGCCGGGCAGCGGGCGACGCAGGGAACGGCCCGAAAGACGGGGAACACAGGGATAGACGGGGAAGTTAGGACATGGCGGCGAACGGCACCCTCCTCGGGGATCGCCCGATTGCGCGTGCGCCACGCGCGGCCCTCCCTCTCGCGAGGGGGGCCTTGGTTGGGGGCTATGCCCCAATACCGTGGGCGGGGGTCTGGGGGGATCCTCGTCCGCCAGCGGTATGGTCTGGGGCCCGCGCCACGGTGTGGGTCCTGCGTCGGGGCGCCTGCAGTTGAAGTCCCTAGGGATCCTGCGGCGCTCCATCCAAGACGCGGACGGAATTCGTTGGGTTTTTAGTGGGTAGGCCTCGCCCTTCAGGCGGGGAGAGCCCCACATAACCATCCGGAGTCACCTCCCGTTCTCGGCTCCGGTGGTATGCGATTCAACGCATTTTCCCAACGTTAAAAAAAAAAAAAAAAAAAAAAGGTTAGGTTAGGTTAGGTTAGGTTGGGGCGCTATGCTGACTGGGGCGCTATGCTGACTGGGGCGCTATGCTGACTACCTCCTCGTGGTGCGTCCTGGGCAACGGCGGCGGGCTATGTCACTGAGACTAGCTCGCCGACGGCTAAAAGTCAGCGGAAGAGAGGCCTCGGCTAGGGGTCCCGGAGAATCCGGGCAACTGCTAGGCGGGGCGGGCCCGGCTGGCGTCCCCGACGTATTCGGGATGACGGCAGTGACGGGCGGGCGTTGGTCCGTAAGGACGGGGCGAAAGCCCGTGGGTTGCGGCTGCGGCCGACGATCCCCATTGCACGGGAGTGGGGCCACCAGTACCCGTCGTTCCGCCCAGTACCTGTCTGTTCCTCCCAGTACCCGGTTTAGTACGGCCTAGTACTCGCTCCCCGCAGCCTTCCTCCCGGGCAGCGGGCGACGCAGGGAACGGCCCGAAAGACGGGGAACACAGGGATAGACGGGGAAGTTAGGACATGGCGGCGAACGGCACCCTCCTCGGGGATCGCCCGAATGCGCGTGCGCCACGCGCGGCCCTCCCTCTTGCGAGGGGGGCCTTGGTTGGGGGCTATGCCCCAATACCGTGGGCGGGGGTCTGGGGGGATCCTCGTCCGCTAGCGGTACGGTCTGGGGCCCGCGCCACGGTGTGGGTCCTGCGTCGGGGCGCCCGCAGTTGAAGTCCCTAGGGATCCTGCGGCGCTCCATCCAAGACGCGGACGGAATTCGTTGGGTTTTTAGTGGGTAGGCCTCGCCCTTCAGGCGGGGAGAGCCCCACATAACCATCCGGAGTCACCTCCCGTTCTCGGCTCCGGTGGTATGCGATTCAACGCATTTTCCCAACGTTAAAAAAAAAAAAAAAAAAAAAAAAAAAAAAAGGTTAGGTTAGGTTAGGTTAGGTTAGGTTAGGTTAGGTTAGGTTAGGTTAGGTTAGGTTAGGTTAGGTTAGGTTAGGTTAGGTTAGGTTAGGTTAGGTTAGGTTAGGTTAGGTTAGGTTAGGTTAGGTTAGGTTAGGTTGGGGCGCTAGGCCGGGTAACCTCCACGTGGTGCGCCCTGGTAACATCGACGGTCAACTGGTAATGTTATATTAGCAGTTGACTGCCGATGGCCAATAACCCGGCAAGGTGAGAAGTCTCTCCCGTTCTCTCTGAGCAGCAGAGAGATCTGAGGATAGAGGCTCAGGAGGAGGTGTTGGGTCCGGATGGGACCAGAGAGGGTGTTGCGTTTCACGCTGCCGGGCGGCGTTCTGCGGTGGTTTGTCCATTGCAGAGCGCTGCTCGGTAGCTGTGGAAGAAGAAGGTGCGGAGTGGCTCGCTGGCGTCTCAGACGTATTCTGAGTAGCGGCAGTGAGGCCATGGGCGGTGGGCTTCGTTGGCTGGGGTAACTCCCGGCTGGCAAGCAGGCCTTTCAGGCCACCACCGGCAAACTCGTCTCCCCCCCCGGGAAGCAGGCATGTTTTGTGACTGGGGGGAAGAGGTGAGGGGCTTGCCTTAATTGGCTGGCCCAAGAGGAAGGATAACCTCAATAAAAAACCCCGAGTTCCCGGCGCTGAGGTGTCTTATAGACCTTGCGTGGCGTCGGGGCGCTCTACGGAGCGGTAGGGGGGAGCCCTGCCGTTAGCGACCAACCCCGGGAAAACTCCCTACTCCCGGGTGTATGTGGGTTGCCGTGGCTACAGGGGGTACGCTGCGGTTGACTTGTTTATCCCCCATACTCGTGGGAACAAAAATGAACAAGGCAAACTATAAAGGAAATGAAAAGGAGAGGAGAGAGGAGAAAGGGAGAGCTCGGAAAGACCCGGAAACGGAATCTGACTCTCAGAGAATGGCGACGGGGTCTCGGCTCCAGTCACCGAAACCCGGCCCGTCATGCGAGGATGACGGCCGCAAAAGGCTGCGCTCGGACACAGACGCAGACGCTGAGTGGTCCGCAGCAGAAGGAGGAGGAAAACCGCTGCCGAAGGTGCCTACGACATCTAAGCGTGGCAGAGGTCGGCCGCCCACCACGGGTCAGTACGTGGGCCTTTCGCTTGCGAAGCAGGCGCTGGTGGACGCAGAACGGCAGGAGCTAGAGCTCCAAGCGGAGAAGGAGGTGGCGGAATATGCCAAGCAGGTGAGAAGCAAGCGGGTTGCACTTATGGACCCGTCTGCATCGGAGACGGAGACGGATGCCGATCTGGCCTCCGACATCAAAGACGTGGTGGTGAGTTACACGGAGGTGATCCAGAAAATTGCCACAAAGTCTGGTAATTTGAAGGGCACCTTCGTGCGCGAGTTGAAGGATGCTGCGGCGGCGATAAGAGAGTCCGTAGGGAAACTCTACCTTCGCACAGCATCCGAAGAAAACGCACGCTTGGTCGCGGAGAACCGGCGTCTGAGGTCAGAGATGGGGGACATCCGTAAGGAGATGCAGAGGCTAAGCGAGGAAGTGGCGAACTTGCAGAGTGGCCGTGGCGCACCTCGCCCGAGTGGGTTAAGGCGATCCGAGGAACCGCAGTCGCAAACGCTAGACGCTAACGCGCAGCTGGTGAGTGCGATTGTTGAGCGGGTTGCCAAGACTGTGGTGTCGGAGATTGGCAGCAACTTCATTGCTAGGTTAGAAGCATTGGAGAGTCGCTCACCTCCGACGAGGATGCGGCCGCCGTTAGCGGCAGACAGGGCCTCTTCTCTGAATAGGCCGAAGAAGGTCAGCGGGGCGAAACGCAAGAGGCCCCGGAAAAAGAAGGTAGTTGGCGGGCCTGGGCGTCCAGTCGTTCAAACGACTGCTCCCCCGGCCAGTACCGTGGCTGCCCGTCCGGCGACCCAGAGAGAGCCTCCAAGGGGCGGCGCTACGAACGAGCCCGTGGAGGAGGGCTGGGTTGAGGTGGTGCGGAGAGGCCGCAAACCCAAGCAGGCGGCTCCTGCTGTGAAGGAGACACCTCAGGTGAAGAGGAGTAAGGCGGCATCCACCCCCAAGATTAGGGCTCCTCGCTCTTCTGCTGTGGTGATTACACTGCAGCAAGGAGCTGAGGAGAGGGGTGTGACGTACGCCAGCGTCATTACCGAGGCGAAGGCCAAAACGGACCTGGGGGCCATCGGTATCTCCGGTGGACTCAGGCTCAGGAGGGCGGCGACCGGGGCGTGCATCTTCGAGATCCCTGGCGCAGCGACAGCCGAGCAGGCGGATGCTCTTGCAGAGCATCTCAGGGGTCTCCTCAACGAGGAAGATATAAAAATCGCTAGGCCCACGAAAAGTTGCGACATCCGCGTTTCGGGCCTAGACGATTCGGTCACGCCGGAGGAGGTAGCCGCGGCACTGGTCAGGGAGACGGGCGCTTCGGCAGACGCTGTTAGGGTGGGCGTAATCCGTCGGAGCCCTAACGGCCTGGGTACGGCATGGGCGCGATGTCCGGTGGTCGCGGCCAAAAAACTGTCCGTCAAGGGCAGAATACTCGTTGGCTGGGTGTCCGCCCAGATTCGAATACTGGAGCCTAGAGCACTACGGTGCTTCAGGTGTCTAGAGGGCGGGCATGTGCGGGTGAAGTGCACCTGTGAAGAGGACCGCAGCGATCTCTGTTATCGCTGTGGGCAACCAGGGCATAAGGCGGCGCAGTGTAGCGCGGCCCCCCACTGTTGTGTCTGTGCTTCGGCAGGGAGACCTGCCGATCACTTAGTGGGCAGTAAGACCTGCGCCAAGCCCCCCAAGGGAGGCAAGAAGAAAGTGGTTGTCTGCCCTCCAGCAACCAGTGTCCCGGTCCCTGAACCGATGGACGAGGTGGCAGATGTCGCAGGTCATTAATGGCGGTACTGCGTTTCCTGCAAGGGAATATAAACCACGCCGCTCGTGCTCAGGACCTATTGGTGCAGAGCATGGCGGAATGGTCAATCCGGGCGGCAGTGGTTGCCGAGCCCTACCTTGTCCCTGACAGGGACAATTGGATAGGGGACCTCGATGGCCAAGTGGCGATTGTTGCCCAGCCTGCTGTTTGCTCCCTGCCCTTCGAACAGGTGTCGAAGGGCCAGGGATGCGTGGCAGCACTGCTGGGCGACATATTCGTGGTCGGGGCCTACTTCTCTCCGAACAGGAACCTCTCGGAATTCGAGGGGTTCTTGAGAGAGGTAGAGAGGTTCGTGGGGCGAGGACGACCTCACCCCGTGCTGGTTCTCGGCGATTTCAATGCGAAATCTATCGCATGGGGATCGCCGAGAACAGATGCGCGGGGCGAGCTGTTGGAGGAGTGGGCTGTCTCAACAGGGTTGAGCGTGCTCAACAGGGGGAATGTAGACACGTGCGTGCGGCAACAGGGCGGGTCCATTGTGGACGTTTCGTTTGCTGACCCCGCCCTGGCGCGCCGTGTCCAGGACTGGAGGGTTCTTGAGGAGGTGGAGACGCTATCGGACCACCGGTATATCCGGTTTGACGTCTCTACCCATACCTCGAACCCCGGTCGATCGGGAACCCGGGCCCCTGGTAGCCCTAGGTGGGCGCTCAAGCGCCTGGATAGGGACACGCTGGAGGTGGCCTGCATCGTCGCAACATGGGGCAACCCAACGAGCAGGCCTGTATCCGTGGAAGAGGAGGTGAGATGGGCGGGCGAAGCCATGCGGAGCATATGTGACGCTTCCATGCCTCGGGTCAGACACAGATCTGCCGTGCGGAACGTGTACTGGTGGTCGGCGGAGATTGCGCAACTGCGTGCATCGTGCGTTGCAGCCAGACGCCAGTACACGAGGTACCGCCGGAGGCGGGGGCGTCCGCGGCCCGACCCGGAGGAGGAAGCTCGCTACGGGGAGTACCGTGCGAGTAGAACGCGGTTGCAGGAGGCCATCGCAAATGCGAAGGCAGGCGCCCGAGAGGAGCTGTTGCGGTCGATTGACCGGGACCCCTGGGGAAGACCGTACCAGCTGGTCAGGGGCAAACTGCGTCCCAGAGCCCCCCCGCTCACAAGCTGTATGCGGCCAGAGCTGTTGGGTAGAGTGGTGGAGACCCTCTTCCCAGACCGGACGGATCACCTTCTGCCGCCGATGGTGACTGAAATGGAGGACGCCCCGGATGGCGAACCAGTGACGGAAGTCACAAGGGAGGAACTGAGGGTGGCGGTGATACGACTGCGGTCTAAAAACACCGCCCCCGGCCCTGACGGCATCCCTGGCCGCGCTCTAGCATATGCTCTCTCAGTAGACGACTTTGAGTCGAGGCTGAGAGGGCTTATGAGCGCGTGTCTAGAGCAGGGACAGTTTCCTCTCCAATGGCGAAGTGGCAGGCTGGTTCTGCTACGGAAAGAGGGGCGTCCGGCGGAGTCACCGTCGGCATACAGACCCATTGTCCTGTTGGACGAGCTTGGGAAGCTGTTCGAGAGGGTGCTGGCAGCCAGATTGAACCGCCATCTGGAGGAGGTAGGGCCAAACCTGGCCGAAAACCAGTTCGGGTTCCGAAAGGGAAGATCGACGCTCAACGCCATCAAGAGGGTCAAAGACCTGACGGAGGAAGCGAATTCCCGGGGTGAGGTTGTTTTGGCGGTGTCTTTGGACATCGCCAACGCGTTCAACACCCTCCCCTGGAGGTGCATAAAGGAGGCGCTCAGGTTTCACCGTGTGCCCCTTTACCTGCGTCGGGTCATTGAGGAGTACCTCAGTGAGCGGTCGGTGACCTTTGTCACGACAACCGGGCAGAGGAGGCGAGCCATGTCGTGCGGCGTTCCACAGGGGTCGGTCCTCGGGCCGCTCCTGTGGAATGTCGGGTACGACTGGGTCCTAAGGGGGGAGACGCTGCGACACGTTTGCGTCGTGTGCTATGCCGACGACACACTAGTCACGGCAGCAGCGAAAACCTACGGGGAGGCTTGCCGGCTGGCTACGGCAGGTGTAGCGCACGTGGTAGCGCGCATAAGGAGGCTGGGGCTGGAGGTGGCCCTAGAAAAGTCGGAGGCCCTGTGTTTCCACGGGGCCCGACGCCGACCTCCCCCCGATCTGCGCATAACAGTGGGCGGCGTGAGTATCGGTGTCGGGTCGACGTTAAGGTACCTCGGTCTTGTCCTCGACAGCCGATGGAGCTTCGCCGCCCACTTTAGGCAGCTGGCTCCGAAGGTGCTGGGTGCAGCAGGAGCGCTGGCGCAGTTGCTGCCGAATTTGGGTGGTCCGGACACCTCTGCAAGGAGGCTCTACATGGGGGTCATCAAGTCGATGGCCCTCTACGGGGCGCCGGTGTGGGCTGAAGCCCTGACAGGCCAGAACAGCGCCACACTGCGTAGAGCGCAGAGAGCGATGGCCGTCAGGGTGATCAGGGGATACCGCACGGTATCCTACGAGGCGGCGTGCGTTTTAGCGGGTTCCCTCCCGTGGGACCTGGAGGCGAAAGCCCTCGCGTTGCTGTTCCGGTGGCGCGAGGAGGCGCTACAGCAGGGCATGAGACCTGCCCTTGGGGAGGTCTCTCATAAGCGCACGGAGCTCCGACAGACCCTTGTGGCTGAGTGGGGCGAAAGGTTGGCGGATGCCACCTCTGGCCACGTGACCATACAGGCTATCCGGCCTGTGCTGTCGCAGTGGTTAGACAGGAGGCACGGCTCTCTTAGCTTCCGAGCGACACAGGTGCTCTCCGGACACGGTTGTTTTGGAGAGTACCTGTGCCGCATCGGAAGGGAGCCAACGCGGGGGTGTCACCACTGTGACTGTCTCACGGACACAGCGGAACACACGTTGTCGGAGTGCTCTGCGTGGGAGAGCCCTCGTAGAGCCCTGGTGAGTGTCGCGGGTAACGACCTGTCTCTGCCGGCAGTCGTGCGCGCGATTGTCGGTGGAGACAGGGCGTGGGATGCCTTCAAGGCCTTTTGCGAGGCGGTGATGGCTGCAAAGGAGGAAGCCGAGAGAGTCCGGGAAACCACAACGGACCTCCCGATGCGCCGGAGGAGAAACAGAAGGAGGGGAAGGCGCAACGACCTCTACCCTCCATAGAGACCAACGGCAGCGATCTCGCTGCCCAAATAAGGCCTCGGCGGAGGTAGCGCAAACGCGCGAATAGCGAGGTGGAGTCTCCTAGGAGGCCAACGCAGCCGGGGTATCAGAAGTCTTACAGTTGTGTTCCTGAGCCCCGGCACAAAATGCGATGCGTTCGGCAATCTCCCAGTGGTGGGTTTAGTGGGTAGGGCCAGGCAGTCGCCGGCGAGCCCCACATAACCCCATTCGGGGGTATGCGTAAGTGCATTCCCACCACTTAAAAAAAAAAAAAAAAAAAAAAAGGTTAGGTTAGGTTAGGTTAGGTTAGGTTAGGTTAGGTTAGGTTAGGTTAGGTTAGGTTAGGTTAGGTTAGGTTAGGTTAGGTTAGGTTAGGTTAGGTTAGGTTAGGTTAGGTTAGGTTAGGTTAGGTTAGGTTAGGTTAGGTTAGGTTAGGTTAGGTTAGGTTAGGTTAGGTTAGGTTAGGTTAGGTTAGGTTAGGTTAGGTTAGGTTAGGTTAGGTTAGGTTAGGTTAGGTTAGGTTAGGTTAGGTTAGGTTAGGTTAGGTTAGGTTAGGTTAGGTTAGGTTAGGTTAGGTTAGGTTAGGTTAGGTTAGGTTAGGTTAGGTTAGGTTAGGTTAGGTTAGGTTAGGTTAGGTTAGGTTAGGTTAGGTTAGGTTAGGTTAGGTTAGGTTAGGTTAGGTTAGGTTAGGTTAGGTTAGGTTAGGTTAGGTTAGGTTAGGTTAGGTTAGGTTAGGTTAGGTTAGGTTAGGTTAGGTTAGGTTAGGTTAGGTTAGGTTAGGTTAGGTTAGGTTAGGTTAGGTTAGGTTAGGTTAGGTTAGGTTAGGTTAGGTTAGGTTAGGTTAGGTTAGGTTAGGTTAGGTTAGGTTAGGTTAGGTTAGGTTAGGTTAGGTTAGGTTAGGTTAGGTTAGGTTAGGTTAGGTTAGGTTAGGTTAGGTTAGGTTAGGTTAGGTTAGGTTAGGTTAGGTTAGGTTAGGTTAGGTTAGGTTAGGTTAGGTTAGGTTAGGTTAGGTTAGGTTAGGTTAGGTTAGGTTAGGTTAGGTTAGGTTAGGTTAGGTTAGGTTAGGTTAGGTTAGGTTAGGTTAGGTTAGGTTAGGTTAGGTTAGGTTAGGTTAGGTTAGGTTAGGTTAGGTTAGGTTAGGTTAGGTTAGGTTAGGTTAGGTTAGGTTAGGTTAGGTTAGGTTAGGTTAGGTTAGGTTAGGTTAGGTTAGGTTAGGTTAGGTTAGGTTAGGTTAGGTTAGGTTAGGTTAGGTTAGGTTAGGTTAGGTTAGGTTAGGTTAGGTTAGGTTAGGTTAGGTTAGGTTAGGTTAGGTTAGGTTAGGTTAGGTTAGGTTAGGTTAGGTTAGGTTAGGTTAGGTTAGGTTAGGTTAGGTTAGGTTAGGTTAGGTTAGGTTAGGTTAGGTTAGGTTAGGTTAGGTTAGGTTAGGTTAGGTTAGGTTAGGTTAGGTTAGGTTAGGTTAGGTTAGGTTAGGTTAGGTTAGGTTAGGTTAGGTTAGGTTAGGTTAGGTTAGGTTAGGTTAGGTTAGGTTAGGTTAGGTTAGGTTAGGTTAGGTTAGGTTAGGTTAGGTTAGGTTAGGTTAGGTTAGGTTAGGTTAGGTTAGGTTAGGTTAGGTTAGGTTAGGTTAGGTTAGGTTAGGTTAGGTTAGGTTAGGTTAGGTTAGGTTAGGTTAGGTTAGGTTAGGTTAGGTTAGGTTAGGTTAGGTTAGGTTAGGTTAGGTTAGGTTAGGTTAGGTTAGGTTAGGTTAGGTTAGGTTAGGTTAGGTTAGGTTAGGTTAGGTTAGGTTAGGTTAGGTTAGGTTAGGTTAGGTTAGGTTAGGTTAGGTTAGGTTAGGTTAGGTTAGGTTAGGTTAGGTTAGGTTAGGTTAGGTTAGGTTAGGTTAGGTTAGGTTAGGTTAGGTTAGGTTAGGTTAGGTTAGGTTAGGTTAGGTTAGGTTAGGTTAGGTTAGGTTAGGTTAGGTTAGGTTAGGTTAGGTTAGGTTAGGTTAGGTTAGGTTAGGTTAGGTTAGGTTAGGTTAGGTTAGGTTAGGTTAGGTTAGGTTAGGTTAGGTTAGGTTAGGTTAGGTTAGGTTAGGTTAGGTTAGGTTAGGTTAGGTTAGGTTAGGTTAGGTTAGGTTAGGTTAGGTTAGGTTAGGTTAGGTTAGGTTAGGTTAGGTTAGGTTAGGTTAGGTTAGGTTAGGTTAGGTTAGGTTAGGTTAGGTTAGGTTAGGTTAGGTTAGGTTAGGTTAGGTTAGGTTAGGTTAGGTTAGGTTAGGTTAGGTTAGGTTAGGTTAGGTTAGGTTAGGTTAGGTTAGGTTAGGTTAGGTTAGGTTAGGTTAGGTTAGGTTAGGTTAGGTTAGGTTAGGTTAGGTTAGGTTAGGTTAGGTTAGGTTAGGTTAGGTTAGGTTAGGTTAGGTTAGGTTAGGTTAGGTTAGGTTAGGTTAGGTTAGGTTAGGTTAGGTTAGGTTAGGTTAGGTTAGGTTAGGTTAGGTTAGGTTAGGTTAGGTTAGGTTAGGTTAGGTTAGGTTAGGTTAGGTTAGGTTAGGTTAGGTTAGGTTAGGTTAGGTTAGGTTAGGTTAGGTTAGGTTAGGTTAGGTTAGGTTAGGTTAGGTTAGGTTAGGTTAGGTTAGGTTAGGTTAGGTTAGGTTAGGTTAGGTTAGGTTAGGTTAGGTTAGGTTAGGTTAGGTTAGGTTAGGTTAGGTTAGGTTAGGTTAGGTTAGGTTAGGTTAGGTTAGGTTAGGTTAGGTTAGGTTAGGTTAGGTTAGGTTAGGTTAGGTTAGGTTAGGTTAGGTTAGGTTAGGTTAGGTTAGGTTAGGTTAGGTTAGGTTAGGTTAGGTTAGGTTAGGTTAGGTTAGGTTAGGTTAGGTTAGGTTAGGTTAGGTTAGGTTAGGTTAGGTTAGGTTAGGTTAGGTTAGGTTAGGTTAGGTTAGGTTAGGTTAGGTTAGGTTAGGTTAGGTTAGGTTAGGTTAGGTTAGGTTAGGTTAGGTTAGGTTAGGTTAGGTTAGGTTAGGTTAGGTTAGGTTAGGTTAGGTTAGGTTAGGTTAGGTTAGGTTAGGTTAGGTTAGGTTAGGTTAGGTTAGGTTAGGTTAGGTTAGGTTAGGTTAGGTTAGGTTAGGTTAGGTTAGGTTAGGTTAGGTTAGGTTAGGTTAGGTTAGGTTAGGTTAGGTTAGGTTAGGTTAGGTTAGGTTAGGTTAGGTTAGGTTAGGTTAGGTTAGGTTAGGTTAGGTTAGGTTAGGTTAGGTTAGGTTAGGTTAGGTTAGGTTAGGTTAGGTTAGGTTAGGTTAGGTTAGGTTAGGTTAGGTTAGGTTAGGTTAGGTTAGGTTAGGTTAGGTTAGGTTAGGTTAGGTTAGGTTAGGTTAGGTTAGGTTAGGTTAGGTTAGGTTAGGTTAGGTTAGGTTAGGTTAGGTTAGGTTAGGTTAGGTTAGGTTAGGTTAGGTTAGGTTAGGTTAGGTTAGGTTAGGTTAGGTTAGGTTAGGTTAGGTTAGGTTAGGTTAGGTTAGGTTAGGTTAGGTTAGGTTAGGTTAGGTTAGGTTAGGTTAGGTTAGGTTAGGTTAGGTTAGGTTAGGTTAGGTTAGGTTAGGTTAGGTTAGGTTAGGTTAGGTTAGGTTAGGTTAGGTTAGGTTAGGTTAGGTTAGGTTAGGTTAGGTTAGGTTAGGTTAGGTTAGGTTAGGTTAGGTTAGGTTAGGTTAGGTTAGGTTAGGTTAGGTTAGGTTAGGTTAGGTTAGGTTAGGTTAGGTTAGGTTAGGTTAGGTTAGGTTAGGTTAGGTTAGGTTAGGTTAGGTTAGGTTAGGTTAGGTTAGGTTAGGTTAGGTTAGGTTAGGTTAGGTTAGGTTAGGTTAGGTTAGGTTAGGTTAGGTTAGGTTAGGTTAGGTTAGGTTAGGTTAGGTTAGGTTAGGTTAGGTTAGGTTAGGTTAGGTTAGGTTAGGTTAGGTTAGGTTAGGTTAGGTTAGGTTAGGTTAGGTTAGGTTAGGTTAGGTTAGGTTAGGTTAGGTTAGGTTAGGTTAGGTTAGGTTAGGTTAGGTTAGGTTAGGTTAGGTTAGGTTAGGTTAGGTTAGGTTAGGTTAGGTTAGGTTAGGTTAGGTTAGGTTAGGTTAGGTTAGGTTAGGTTAGGTTAGGTTAGGTTAGGTTAGGTTAGGTTAGGTTAGGTTAGGTTAGGTTAGGTTAGGTTAGGTTAGGTTAGGTTAGGTTAGGTTAGGTTAGGTTAGGTTAGGTTAGGTTAGGTTAGGTTAGGTTAGGTTAGGTTAGGTTAGGTTAGGTTAGGTTAGGTTAGGTTAGGTTAGGTTAGGTTAGGTTAGGTTAGGTTAGGTTAGGTTAGGTTAGGTTAGGTTAGGTTAGGTTAGGTTAGGTTAGGTTAGGTTAGGTTAGGTTAGGTTAGGTTAGGTTAGGTTAGGTTAGGTTAGGTTAGGTTAGGTTAGGTTAGGTTAGGTTAGGTTAGGTTAGGTTAGGTTAGGTTAGGTTAGGTTAGGTTAGGTTAGGTTAGGTTAGGTTAGGTTAGGTTAGGTTAGGTTAGGTTAGGTTAGGTTAGGTTAGGTTAGGTTAGGTTAGGTTAGGTTAGGTTAGGTTAGGTTAGGTTAGGTTAGGTTAGGTTAGGTTAGGTTAGGTTAGGTTAGGTTAGGTTAGGTTAGGTTAGGTTAGGTTAGGTTAGGTTAGGTTAGGTTAGGTTAGGTTAGGTTAGGTTAGGTTAGGTTAGGTTAGGTTAGGTTAGGTTAGGTTAGGTTAGGTTAGGTTAGGTTAGGTTAGGTTAGGTTAGGTTAGGTTAGGTTAGGTTAGGTTAGGTTAGGTTAGGTTAGGTTAGGTTAGGTTAGGTTAGGTTAGGTTAGGTTAGGTTAGGTTAGGTTAGGTTAGGTTAGGTTAGGTTAGGTTAGGTTAGGTTAGGTTAGGTTAGGTTAGGTTAGGTTAGGTTAGGTTAGGTTAGGTTAGGTTAGGTTAGGTTAGGTTAGGTTAGGTTAGGTTAGGTTAGGTTAGGTTAGGTTAGGTTAGGTTAGGTTAGGTTAGGTTAGGTTAGGTTAGGTTAGGTTAGGTTAGGTTAGGTTAGGTTAGGTTAGGTTAGGTTAGGTTAGGTTAGGTTAGGTTAGGTTAGGTTAGGTTAGGTTAGGTTAGGTTAGGTTAGGTTAGGTTAGGTTAGGTTAGGTTAGGTTAGGTTAGGTTAGGTTAGGTTAGGTTAGGTTAGGTTAGGTTAGGTTAGGTTAGGTTAGGTTAGGTTAGGTTAGGTTAGGTTAGGTTAGGTTAGGTTAGTAGGTTAGGTTAGGTTAGGTTAGGTTAGGTTAGGTTAGGTTAGGTTAGGTTAGGTTAGGTTAGGTTAGGTTAGGTTAGGTTAGGTTAGGTTAGGTTAGGTTAGGTTAGGTTAGGTTAGGTTAGGTTAGGTTAGGTTAGGTTAGGTTAGGTTAGTTAGGTTAGGTTAGGTTAGGTTAGGTTAGGTTAGGTTAGGTTAGGTTAGGTTAGGTTAGGTTAGGTTAGTTAGGTTAGGTTAGGTTAGGTTAGGTTAGGTTAGGTTAGGTTAGGTTAGG
>CAUEGM010000002.1:0-17966 GCA_958496195.1 Timandra comae
AAATTCCCACGGAAACGTGAACGGGAACTACGCGGGTGAAATTGCGGGGCGCTTAGTAATAAAATACTACTCCTAAAAAGAAAAAAATGTGTCAAATAAGAAAATCTAATAAAAAAAACAATATAAACACGTTTCAACAAAAATAAATGAAATCCCACCAAAAACATTCTGTAAAAAACTAGCCAAGTCTCGATGGAGCTGCTTGTTTATTTCTAAAAAGTAATGAAATCTAGACAATGTCGTGCCAAGTGTAAGGTTCCTTACTGCGATTTCTTTATTATTATAGTTAATGTTGTGTGACTTGGCCGTTGAACATTGTTTAAAACGTTAGTAGTGGGTACAAGTCAATTTTGTTTACACGTAATGTTGTAACATTATTAAAATACGCAGCTTTATCAAGCCTACAATTGACTGGATATTGAATCAACGTTTTTCAAGTGGCAATTTTCTATCGTCAATGGGTAGTGGTTCTGGCGACAGATTGGTGCAATAGTGTCATGGAGCACCTAGTTTTGTACCCTTGTGTACAGTGTATCCTTCAACGGCCAAGTCACACAACATTAACTATAATAATAAAGAAATCGCAGTAAGGAACCTTACACTTGGCACGACTTTGTCTAGATTTCATTACTTTTTAGAGATAAACAAGCAGCTCCATCGAGACTTGGCTAGTTTTTTACAGAATGTTTTTGGTGGTTTTATTTACCTATATTGCTTCCAGAAATGCGAGTTCTTTGTTTATATTAATGTAATTGGATAGTTTAGTCGAATATTGTTTGAAAACGAATTACGATATTGTTTTGGTAATGGTGTTATTAACACTCTTTTTAATAATATTCAGAAGTTAAAGCCTATTTGTATTAAATAGATTTTAAACTTTTAGTTAATCACAACATAAATTACAATTAAACATATTTGTTATTTTCAATTGACCCTTACACACTAACAGCCTTACTAATAAAAAATAACCACTGTGTATTATATTCTTGATATAATGAGTGTGAAGCATATTAATAATTTGTTATATCAAGAATATACACAGTGGGTATTTTTTATTGGTAAGGCTGTTAGTGTAGGCATTTTTAAAACTTCAGTATATGTAGATTTCAGTAGGATATTATTGGGCATTCTACCCCACCTGCCGTTCCTACGTCTCACTCCGTTCGCCTTCGTCACTTTCGGTGTGGTAAAATGCCCAATAATATCGTATGGAGTAGGAGCCGTTCAATATTTCCGTTTTAAAACTTGATTTACTTACTTGTTGTACTCCGCTCGCCTTCTTCTTATAATATAAAACAACACATCACACAACACATATAACTTATCGCACATATTTCTTCTACTAATGGAACTATACGAGCATAATAAACTAAAATTCAGGACAGATTGTCTCATGTCTCTTCACAGAGCAAGAAATAGCATGCACCTACAGACACATGCACATTCTATTTCTATGACGCCAGATTGCGCACCAAGGACATCCAAATTTTAATGTAATTAACTCATACAGTCGACACTAGCTTACATGTTAACAAATAAGGGTGCTTGCTGCTTGAACCGCTAACCTAAAATTCAGGACAGATTGTCTCATGTCTCTTCACAGAGCAAGAAATAGCATGCACCTACAGACACATGCACATTCTATTTCTATGACGCCAGATTGCGCACCAAGGACATCTGAACTTTAGGATACCGTAAACATTAAACTAACATTTGGGACAGATTGTCTCATGTCTCTTCACAGAGCAAGAAATAGGTACACCCAAAGGCACACACACATTCTCTTTCTATGGTCCCAGATTGGACACCAATGACATCCAAATATTAATTTAATTAATTCATTCAACTAACACTACCTTAGACGTGAACAAACAACTACCTACTGGTTGCTCTGCTGTTACTTACTTGTTGCGTTGTTTTATTAAGATACTTTCACACTCATACAATCGCCTTCGAAACGGTTCGTGCGCCGCCACCATCCCGTGCTCGCACGTGGCGCAGTATTTTATTTTATTAATCTTAGGTAAACTTACGGCTAGATTCATGTATATAAAAATGAAAAAGCGGTTACAAACAGAAATTTACTAGTTTCCACAAATAAAAACACATGTTTTGTTATCTAGCTACAACACATAAATTTAATTAAAAACATATCATTTAAGATTCGCTTGAGTTTAGTCAAAGAAGTATTAAACACATCTATATCAATAGATTTAACTACTTGCTCTAAATAAATATGATAAGAAAATTAAATAAGATATCAATATGTATAGTGTAAATGAATCTTTAGAGTCTCAAAGACTGCAAAATTGCATTATAGGTAAATTTGCGATATCCGAACTTTATTATACGACCACCTGTATGTATGAGATTTCGTTTTATTAAGATGCTTTCACACTTATACAATCTTAGGTAAACTTACGGCTAGATTCATGGAAGTATATAAAAATGAAAAAGCGGTTACAAACAGAAATTAACTAGTTTCCACAAATAAATATTAAATTATGAACAGTTGCAAATATGTTTCCCGTAGACAGTACTTACATATAAAAACACATGTTTTGTTATCTAGCTATAACACATAAATTTAATTAAAAACATATCATTTAAGATTCGCTTGAGTTTAGTCAAAGAAGTATTAAACACATCTATATCAATAGATTTGACTACTTGCTCTAAATAAATATGATAAGAAAATTGAATAAAATATCAATATGTATAGTGTAAATGATTCTTTAGAGTCTCAAAGACTGCAAAATTGCATTATAGGTAAATTTGCGATATCCGAACTTTATTATACGACCACCTGTATGTATGAGTTATTTCCATGTATTCAAGAATTACTCAGCATGTAAGATGATAATTGTGCATGTTACAGTCTCTGATTAAATTTGTTTTTTAGGGGAGTTCCTAATCAATGCAATTAATTTAAATAGAAGATGTTCCTAAACCAGTTTTGATAACTTTGCATATTATTTTATACTTAATGTTTCATAATAAATTGTTAGTTCTATCAATCTAGGAATTACTTGAAAGATGAATCATAATAACAGTACCTACTAAGCCTTTAGATGAAATGATTATGAAAGTTCGTTTAAGTCGTTAAGTAGATGATATCGGAACTGGAATCAGAATCGGATGCTGAAGAAGAGAATGTGTGACAAAGTAGGATTAAATTAATGAAATAAAATAATACCTACATTGCTAATCAGTCTTTTTAATTTCAAATACAAACAATAGAACGCCAACCGAGGCGTTATAAAATCAATCATTATTTTAATAAAATAATTATGTATTGTAATTGTAATTGCAATCTGTCAAATTTCTGCAAAAGATTTTCAACTTTACCACAAAGCTGGAAGGTTCACGTTCGATTGTCAAATTTGAGAGATTCCCTATGCGACAAGTATAAACAGGTTTATACGTGTTGATCGGAGGTTCAAATCAATCATAAATTCCGACTAATGACAAGTTTTACTGCAACATATGAACTAACTTTTTGACGCGAGTTCGTTTCATGGATTAGTCTGCACAAAAAATGTTTCCACGATTTTTTCTTTCAGTTCGTTTTTATTTGCATCTATGAAAAAATGTTTTTTTAATTCTTTATTTCACATGTGTGATGTCAGGTAAAGTTTTACATCAAGGTTTATTAAACAAACATACTTACTTTATTACAATTTTATAATGTAATCAAGAGTGTCATGTAGGTATCGTCTTCATCTTTGTCTTGTGTGTGAATTCAATCACTACGATTTAATTGAACGTAAGTAACATAAATTAGCCATACAACTGTAAGACCATACAATTAAGGTTTAATTTTCTTTTGGAATAAATATTGCTGAAATGGTATTTTTTTATGAATAAAACCAATCAATTTTGATCACAATATAACATTCGCTCCAGTATCTTCCAGTGTTATACACCAGTTACTTCCGCAACCTCCAACTTATAAAATGTAAGTAAGTACTATTAAATTTATTGAATTTGCATTTAATCGCTACCCAGCTACGGACCTGGTTTCTGCCTGCCGGCTGGTGTATCGCTAGTATATCGCTACTCAGCTACGGACCTGGTTTCTGCCTGCCGGCTGGTGTATCGGTAGTATATCGCTACTCAGCTACGGACCTGGTTTCTGCCTGCCGGCTGGTGTATCGGTAGTATATCGCTACTCAGCTACGGACCTGGTTTCTGCCTGCCGGCTGGTGTATCGGTAGTCTTAATTAAGACATAGTTATTAGTTCCAAAGTTAATCATTATGTGTTCCATTGCAGGTCTGACTCCGATGTATATCAGTCCCGACCGACAGCTGTAGCCGAGGTGCAGCCTAAAAAGAAGGTGTCGAAGCGCAAAGCATCCGCGACAAGGTCATCGGAATCTAAATCAAGGTAATTTTGTATTACTGCTTGTACCTATAGGTCCTTGGTGTGTATGTTATGTCAATTAAAATGATATACACAGTTAAACGTTGGTTAGTAGATTTAAAACTGTAACGCAGAGAGCGTTGAAATCAATTTCCATTAAATATTATTTGTTATTATATAACATAACATCATGCTTTCTATCTTCGTAGGGTTTGACAGAGAAGTACTTATATAATACACCCTCAATTCGTTAATTAAAAACTAATGTTATGTAATGTGTTGTGTAAATGATTATAAAGAATATGTTAAATTGTTTACAGTAAAAGACACACTACGGGCTCGGACCTCTTTGGTTTCGAGGAAATAAATAAATTATCATCACCGACCTCAACCGACTTCGGTTCGAGCCTGACGAGCCGTGTTGCCAACGGCAAAGTGCGGCGAACGGCGGACATCCAAGGGGACTTTTATGTGGAGGTAAGGGTGTATAATAAGGCTGAGGTTGTCTCCACCCCTAAAGAGCATCGGTGGAAGAAAGCCTCGGTCGCTCTTAAGGTCCAGCTGGACCGAGACACGCCGCAGTGGGACGGGCTTCAAGTGTTCATGAGACGGACACATGAGATGTTCAATGATTCGGAGCCCGTCTTCTATAGCGATAACACATTTTAACTAAATATTTAAGTTGATAGAATAGGCACCAGGTACCTTGTTATTGTATTTTGCGACCGTACATTATAATTGCAATAATAATAAATTATATTGCAACATCTAATAGTAAGTTTAAAACTAATTTAATTTAAAATGCCTTTCTGTACTGTTTGTAACACATCTGTTGAGCGCAGTCACTGGACAGGTCACCTACGTAGTAATAATCATAAAAACAAAACTATTTCGCATTTTTGCGAAGGTGTTGAAATAATACATTCTGCATTTCGTAATCGTATAGCTTCTTATAGAGTTATCGATCCGTCTGAGAATTGTTCTCTAGAAACATTTCTTAATAATAATTGGGACAAAATTAAAACTTTAATTGACATATCTCTTAAAGAACATGCTTGCCTAAAAGTTAATTTCGAATATTTTGCTTTGTTTTTAATGTTTAAAAATGATTCTCAGGATATGAAATCATTTGCCACAAAAAACGTTACTCTGCATCAGAATTATGAATTTGATTCATTAATGTCTCAGATAAAAAATACTTTAACAAAAAAGATAGAAGAATTTCAGGACCGAGACAGTGGATGGACGTTCTTGAGTAGTTCTCATTTGGAAGTCAATATTAACAAATATCAACCGTTGCGCGGTTCAGGCTTTATCGAATTACCTCCTGCAATAAAATCGAAAAAAGCATGTGTTAATATCCGCAATAATGACGAGTATTGTTTTTTATGGTCTGTTGTTGCTGCTTTATATCCAGCTAAGATTCATCCTGAAAGGGTATCTTCTTACCCTGATTTTCGTAACGTTTTAAAGGTAAAGGACATGTCATTTCCAGTGAATTTCTCAGATATTGCGCGGTTCGAAGTGAATAACCCTGAAATTTGCATTTACATTTATGGTTTAAAAAATAATACTGTCATAGGACCGCTTTACAAACCAAAAGCCTTAAACGGAAAGGTGATTCATTTACTTTATTTAGAAAGAGATGATTTATCACATTACTGTCTCATTAAAGACTTGCCGCGACTTGTTAAAAATCAAATAACAAAACACCACAGTAAACTGTACTTTTGTGACGCTTGTTTAATGTTTTTTAATTCATGCGATGACCTTAGTTCACATAGTTGTGGAGGTGTCGCCACTGAACTACCTCCAAGGGGTTCTTTCATTCAGTTTAAAAATTATAATAGAAAGCAAATTGTACCATTTGTTGTATACGCCGATTTTGAAACAATGCTAGAACGCTATGAATCTTGTGACCCTGACCCCACTAAGGCGAGTACTGTAACGCGACAGCGACATGTGCCTGTAGCTTTCGCTTATCATATCACATGTACGCTAGACGATACCCACAATCGTTACGTTTCTTATCGCGGTGCGGATTGTGTGTCAAATTTTGTGAAGTCTATCTATAAAGATGCACAAAAAATTTACGATATTTTAAAAAATAATGTTCCTATGATTTACTCAAATGATAATGCTCGTGACTTTGAAAACGCGATGACATGTCATATTTGTGAACACTTCTTGTTGGGTGATAGGGTTCGCGATCATTGTCACTTGACTGGTAAATATCGTGGTGCAGCCCATAGTTACTGTAACATACAATACAAACTGCCAACATTTTTGCCAGTATTTTTTCATAATTTATCCGGATACGATTGCCACCTTTTCATAAAAGAATTAGGTGAAGCTCCTGGATCTATTAAAGTGATACCGAAAACAAAAGAAAACTATATTTCATTCACTAAGTTTATTCCCATTTCTACCGGGGAAAGCATCCAGGTTAGGTTTGTAGATTCTTTCAAGTTTTTAGGAACTAGCTTAGAAAAGTTAGTTAGTACAATACAAAAACAAGACTTTAAACATTTAAAATTTTATTTTCCCAATAAAAAACAATTAAACTTACTCACCCGTAAAGGAGTGTATCCATATGACTATATGTCTCAATGGGAACGTTATGAGGATACGTGTTTACCCTCTAAAAAACATTTTTTTAACTCTTTAACCAATGAAGCAATTACCGATGAAGACTATGAACACGCTCAGTCTGTTTGGTCAGTATTTAATATTCAAAACATGGGTATGTACACAGATTTATATCTTAAAACAGATGTTCTTTTGTTAACAGATGTATTTGAAAATTTTCGAAAAACTTGTAAACTACATTACAAGCTCGATCCCGCGTTTTATCTTACAGCACCAAGTCTATCTTTTGATGCAATGCTTTTACAAACAGGGGTTCAATTAGAATTGATTAGTGATGTTGAAATTTTTAGAATGATACAAAAAGGTATTCGGGGAGGTGTTTGTATGTGTTCCAAAAGACATGCCAAAGCCAATAATAAATATTTAGATACATACGATCCAAACCGTCCAGATTCATTTATCATTTACTTAGATTGTAATAATTTATACGGTTATAGCATGTGTCAATCCCTACCCTATTCTGGTTTTAGATTTATGAATAGACAAGAAATTGATTTTTTACAATTGAACTTAGCAGGCATCAGTGATACTGCGGAAAACGGTTACATTCTTGAAGTTGATTTAATATATCCGGAGAATTTGCACATGGAACACAATGACTTTCCTTTTTGTCCAGAAAAATGTTTACCACCTGGTGGTAAGAATAAAAAGCTAATACCTAATTTGTACGATAAATATCACTATGTTATTCATTACATACATTTAAAAAAGTGTTTACACCACGGTTTAATATTGAGAAGGGTCCATCGCGCTATTACATTTAAGCAAAGTTGTTTTTTAAAACAATATATTGATATTAACACCCAGTTACGTCAAAAAGCAGAGTCTATGTTTGAACAAGACTTTTTCAAATTATTGAACAATAGTATTTTTGGAAAAACCCTGGAAAATAATGAACATCGAATAGACGTTAAGTTAGTAAACAAGTGGTGTGACTCGAACAATAAAACAAAAAAGACTGCTTGTGCTGAAAAATTGATAGCCAGCCCATATTTTCATAGCGCCTCTGTATTTTCTGATGATCTAGTAGCAATTCAAATGAAACCTTCGCGCGTACTTCTTAATAAACCAATATACATAGGGTTTACTGTATTAGAATTATCTAAGAGTCACATGTATGATTTTCATTATTCCATCATAAAACCTTTTTATGGTAACCGGATTGAATTGTGTTATACTGACACAGATAGCCTAGTATATGATGTACAGACTAATGACGTTTATAGAGATTTCAAGCTCCATTTTCTAAAATATTTCGATACCAGCAATTATGACTGTAACAACGACTTTAACTTACCAATTATGAATAAAAAGGTTCCAGGACTGTTTAAGGATGAAATGGGTGGCAACATTATCAAAGAATTCGTGGGACTGCGCTCAAAGCTTTATTGTATTAAAACTTTAAATAAAACAATTAAAAAGGCAAAAGGTACAAAAAAATGTATTACCAAAAATTTAAATATGTTAGATTATAAAAATGTTTTATACAATTGCAATGTTATTCACAAAAAAAATGTATTGTTTAGATCAATAAAACATGAAATATTCACTCAGGACGTAAATAAAATAGCACTTTCAAGCAATGATGATAAACGATTGCTATCGTTTGATAAAGTTTGTACTTTAGCCTGGGGTAACGCAACTATATTTATGTAATGCATTACCACGATTTAAACGTAATTACAGTAGTTACATTTTTAACATGTATTTTATTTTAAAAACCTTACTATTATGAATATGTAGTTTGTTACTCTTTTAATAATGTGAAATGTACTTATTGTCTAGTAATGTGACATGTTGACAGCACTGTTGACGTAGTGGTTAAGCAGTCAATCGATTGCTGCGCTGCGTGTCATGATTCGATTCCCGTATGGAACGAATAGTTGTATGTTTTGAAGTTTCTTTTGAACCTAACTTTATTATGTAAACAATTCTACAATGTGTATTCTTGGTGTCCTTGTACTATTTAGAGCAGAGGTGTAACTATACGACCTCTGATATAGTTAGCTTTTAAGTGTACTTTGTACCTACTATAAATATATACTTAAATAAATAATATTTTATGTTCATAAATCTGTTTCATTTCCGTTCTTGATGACAAAGCGCATTGCGCTGACTGGTTTGTGTAAATTAACACCGATCAGGTGCTCCCAAGTGACGTACTGTGCCGTGCGCACATAAGAATCAAGTTCAAACTTGTTATAAAAACGTGCGCAATGCTTTCTGGAGTACTGTTACATTACGTAAACATAATAATATTAGTCCTCCGTCTCATTTCGCTGATATTGACCGTACTGGTTGGACTTCTCAGTTTCTCATCATTGAATCGAAAACAGTAAGTAGTTTATTTTAAATCATTTTATATTATACTTAGGTTGATATTAATTCCCATTACTTATATTAACTGTTATTTTGTTTGTTTCAGATCATCAAAAATGTGTGATTCCCCTGACCTTATCTTTTCGCAATACGGTCAAGGTTTCCCGACTCCAAGTTTGAGCTGGCATGTACCCGAGCAACGACAATTATCTGAACAACAAAGACTATCCAATAAGAAACCAAGATCGAAAAGGGATTGTCAAAAGCGGAAGCTGCCTCTTTGCCAGTCATACGTTATAAATAATGAGAAGAGAAAAGGTCTGCGACTGATCCAAATACAAGTTTTGGACATAAGTGAGCAACAAGAATCTACAACTGCAAGTGATAATGAAGACTCGGTAGTTATGAGTGCGCAATACATAGTGAGTGAACCTGTGGACTATGTTATGGAAGAGACACTAACATTAATAAATAAAATTTCCAAAAAACTTTGTGGGGACAATTGTTATTAGTAAGTAATGTAGTTTGAACTTTGTTTATATAATATAAAATTAATAATGTATTTTTTAAATGTGATTAATGATGAATGTACTGATTATAAATATTAAATAAAAATAAGTTTTGCTTTGTAAGTTAAGATGGTAAAATAAATAGAATATTAGCTCTAGTTAAATTGTAAATAAATATATGAAGTAATAAATGCTATATTTTAATGTAATTTTGTGTTTTATTTTAAATTAATAAATTTCAAATTAGCTGTAAAATAAGACTAGATTTGCAGGTTTGTTATTATTTACAGTATTACAGTATTCATGTACAATTATTGTATGTTAACTTCAAATAACTTAATCATAGGTACAGCTAATTTAAAATTTATAATTAAATTAATTGGATCAAATAAAAAACCATAAATAGTTACTTAGATATTTTTATTAAATATAACTTAACAACAACAAAATAATTTGAATACAGACATATTATTATCAAAATACCATTTTTTAATACACACAGCATTATTAAGTGCACAATTCAATTTATGATTCACACAATTAAATTCAGTTTTATTTTTACAATATTTAGTTTTTAAAACTGAAAAATTAGGACATCCCTTCTCACCTATATCAATTACTTCACAGTTCGCACATAAGTCTTTAATCCACTTTATCTTTTCCAAACCCTTGGTAATAATTTTTTTATTTTCTAAATATGGCACTATTGCACGTTTAAACTCCTTGTAGTCTATGTAGCCCTCACTCCAGTAAATTCCCCTATTTTTTTCCAACCATCTCACTTGCTTTTTTTCTTCTTGTGTTAGGTAATGGAACGAATATGGTGGTTTAACCAGGAACGTTTGTGCATGCTCCTGACTTACGATAGCCACTTCTTTCACAATAAAATTATTTATAGAATCTTTAAATCCTTGGATTTCTACGATGATGGTATCCGGATTCATGATAGCTTCTTCACGATGCTGCTTAATGGTTTGTATTCTATTACACAATCGTTGAGAATCAGACAGTAGGCTGAAGTTTGATCTGGTATTTCCGAATTACTCTCTATTTCAACTCTCACATCCACAACTGGACCTGTCTTTAAGTTATCCGCTTGTCTAGAGCAATCAATAACAAACAGCGGTGCTAAGTCTCTAAACTGTTTCTCGCTTAATATGGGCTCTGGACGACGTCCGTAATATGACTGTTGAAATCTGGTGTACTGCTCGTATAATAAAGCAATTCTGTTGTCAGCAAAATTTACATTTAGGTTTTCATACGGGAAATACGTAGAATTGAGATACACTCTTACGTCACGAACATGACAGTGATCGAATTGAGACATGTCTGAACTTGCATTGTTCTTTCTATTTGTTTGTAACCCAAGTATGATGTATCTTGGTTTTTCTATTTGAGATGAAGTTTTGATAGACCAGGTATGTTTTGTAGTTTTAGGTAAAGCTGGATATTCGTACAGGTCCCAATTCCTGTATATCATTTGAAGTGGTCGATCTTTTTCTAATAGTTTTAACAATCCAATTTTTTCTTTATCTGATACTTTAACATGCGGTACGCGCCATATAATTTTGTTAATCTGAACATCATCCACCGTTTCACCAGTGCTCAGTTTTACAGCGTTCACATTGGTGTTACTTCGTAACAATATCAGTTCATGTCTACAGTTTATCACGACTTTTTTAAAATCTTCAGCAAATCCGAGAATATGACATAGTGGTATAGAAGCTGAAAATCTTCCTCCATTGATATTTTTTATACCATCAATATTCCATCCCCAAGCATTAGATATTTTTGATTCACTTTCATTCATTGATATTAGTGATTTCATTGTAGTAGTTACACCTGCATTTTTTATTTTATCAATCTCCACTCCATTAAGCTCATATCTAATATCTTGGAATAAGTACATTAGCGCATTGTTCGTAAAATTAACACTAGTAGCTTTTTCTTTCGTGTCTTTTTTACTAACGATAACAGTTCCTTCCAAATATAGCGTGCTAGCTGATGGTAGTACGTACAAGTCTTGTTGGTTGATAGGTATGCGGATTTCATCGTTCCTGTTGAAACTTGTTACGTAGGGCTTGTAGGAATGAAATTCGATTCCTTCTATAGTGTTATCGTAAGTTGGAGCGGATAAAACGTCTAAGATATTCATTTTACCAATCCGATCGCTCTAAGGAACGCTTTATTGTCTTCAGTTAATTTATTTTTTTTCTTAGAGCGTGGTCTTATTTGACAGGTGGTCCGAGTAGAACTGATATTCTTAATTTGTTGAGACACATTTTTATTGTAGTCAATCATGTTTTTCTTCTAAGATGTAAATATAGCTGCACTTCTTCACCGCGTAGATTGATTAATCGATTGTTTTTATCTAATAGCCTGATATGTATACAGCTTATGTTGTTTTGATTAATTGGAAAGTATATTGAGTTCTTCGGGATTTCTATGATCCTGTATCCAGGTGGTACATTGAGTGCAAATTCGTGAATAATGTGACTTGGTTCACCGTTTATATATGATCCGCTTACAATATCACATTCAATCCTGACTACGGTCGTAGGTAAAATGTTGACTGGAGACTGTGACAGATGCCATTTATTTGCTTTCAAGACCTGCTTATTAAACCCTAACAGTGCTCTGAAAGAGTTTTCTTTCTCAAAATTAACGTCTTTTGAACAGTATATACTAGCTTTTAAAGTATTATTATTACACTGTAGTTTAATTGATGCATCTTTTATTTCAGATTTTAAATACTCACTTATATCCTGCAATTCATAAGTACCTTCCGGTATTTCAATAACATCGTTGGAGCCATAATAGAACTTGTTATTACCTTTGTCAATGTTTGGAATAGAGTTATATGTTGAAAAATGCAATAAAGCACACTCATACTCTCCATTTAATTGCAACGTATTAGGATAGTACGTAGATAAAGTTGATGAGTTCCCAGTTATCGACAAAGTGAGGGACATCTTGCAAATGATAGAAATAAAATAAAAGTGTATATTTTATATAGTTTTATTCCAAAATGTCCACAAATATTTTAAACATAAATGACCACAATTTACTGTGTTGAAATTTTGATATCTAGTATAGTTATAAAAAACTTTACAGTTCTTAAAATATTGCAACAGTTCCAATGGAGGTTTTAAATTTCCATAGCTATCAAAATATTCACAATAGTCATATATTTTAACATAGGCTACCCAATGCGTTCCTTCGTTCTTAGAATCATCTAAGTTAACAATAGCACATTCAATCTGTTTCGGCTTCCTAGGTAATCGATCCTTCATGTAGACCCCACGAAAATGAGGTATATTTCTTGAATATTTTAAGATGTCTACATTAGTTAGAGGGCGGCTGGGTAGCATATTTTTCAGTTTTTTGGAGATGTTACAAACAATCCTTTACCATTTTTATACGGTTTAATGTATAAACCCTTGCCCAATACTAAAGCTTCCATAGCTTTATTGTGTCGTTCTGTTTCTTGCAAATTTCGATTGCCTGCTTTGTAATCATTAACGGTTTTCGCAATGCCAGCTGCACCACCAGCTAGAGCTCCTAAAGCTGATAAACCAGCGAAAATTGGGATTAAAGGAAGAACTCCTCCAGTCTTTGGTACGGGTATTACTCGTGGTACCCGAATTCGATGATGGATGTTTGGCAATAACTTTTTTGCAACTAAGTAAGCTGCTTTTATTAAAGACTTATTATCTTTGTGTCTGAGTTTCTTAACTTTTGATTTTATTTTTGAAACTAAGCTTTTAAATGTTTTGACGCCGGATCCTGACTTAAGTTTAGCTTTCATGACTTTGCTCACTAGCCATGAGCTTAGTTTTTCACCTTTCCCTGCATCTTTTGATTTAAGTCTTTGTTTGGCCATGTTAAGTAGTTGTAAATCAGCTTTGTGACGATTTGATAAATCTGTGTAGTTTGCGTACGCAATGTCGTGTTGCATACAAGCTTCGTCTAGCTTATTTACACCTCGATCGCCTCGCGCTAACCGTTCGTGAAGTTTGGTTCCTGGTCCGCAATAATTGTATCCAGGCAAATGAACTTCAAATGGTAGATTATTAATAATGTTATTAACTAGTCCTCCACCTTGCATTACTTAAAGTATAATGAAAGAATTTAAAAAAATAATGATTATATAATATCTTAACACATAATTGCCGCTTTATCAATCCAACTGTTTTCTGCACTACTTAAACCTAACCATTTGACAAATAATTTATTTCCTTTCTTTTTCAACACTTTTTCTATCAAATAAACGTCAGGATAGTTAGACTTTTGAAGTTCTTGCTCATAAAAAGCTCCTAATATGTTCTGCTTTCGTTGATCTTCTATGTAATATGTCACTGGTAAGGTTTTATTAATCTTTTTTACATTAAATAACTCAGTCGACCAATTAGGAGTGTAACCTTTCTCAAAATTATGTTTGTATTTACTTATACGAACACAATCACCAACTTTGAATTTAGGCTTCCACTGAAATAAATCATGTTTCTTTATTTTTTTTATATTTTCTTTTATTACTGGTTCATTCGATTTATTCACATCAATCGGTTTAAATTTGGTAGTGCGATGTTTACTGTTGTTATAACTCTTCATTATATCATCCAATGGTAGACCTAACCACTTATAGTTTCCACTGAGACTAAAATATTTATATAATTTATTTTTTACAGTTCTAATCAATCTCTCTACAATAGATGCTTTTTTAGTAGAGAACGATGAGTAATGATTAATGTTGTGCTTCTTCATTAGGGATTGAAAAGTGTTATTATAAAATTCTGTCCCCATATCAGTTTGTAAGTTAACAGGATTAGTACGGCTGCTAAGCAGTATATGTTGAAATGCACGAGCAACATCAATTTTATTTTTTGATTTTAATGGTTCAGCCCAGGCATATTTTGAAAAGCAGTCAATCACCGCTAAAATATAGTTATAACCCTTGTTGTACTTTCTCAGGTTTTGCATATCCATTAAATCTGCTTGCCATAAGTCGTGGATTCCTTTTAAAATAACATGACGTCGAAGGAAATTTTTACGAGCTGCTTTGTGTATTTCATTTACGATTTGCTGTTTTGCCATTACGGAGATGTTGTTTTTTGAAGTAACTTATCGACATCTGCTTTGGTATAAAACTTATCTTGCAAATGAGTTAAAACTTCAGGTACCTTTACATTTAAAGTTGATTGAACAGTAGTTCGAGCATCTGTTATGATTCGAGAACGCAATGATCCAATGAGTTTATTTAGTTCTTTTATCGTATTAGCATTCAAATGATCTACATAGTCCTTGTTCACAGCATCATCTGCTTCTATAGGAGTTCTAATTCCTCTCAATCTCAACGTTTTTAAGTCAAAATCGCCATTTTCTGATTTAATTAATGCATTTTCATTAAAATCAAACAGGTCTGATAATCGCATTCTTTTATGAACATAATGACCGAATTTATCTATATTCATATTGAAGGTGTACTGTATTGAAAGTCTGATGATAAAATGAAACCTTTAAATTTTAATTTTATTTATTTATAATTTTACTTTCACGCAATTCTTCAATAATAGATATAATTTCACTGTCCAATCCTGTGTTACCAGCATCTCTAGACGCAATTAATAATTTCAATCTTTCAACCAATTCATTAGGATCATCCCAGTACACAAAATCTACATCTTCTTTCCACTCTTTTCTTAACGGTAGACCCCTTCCCTGAACTGAATTCTTCAGTTTAAAAAGAGGCTTAATAACTTGCAAATATTTTTGTCCTTTGTTACTTTTTATTGGCTTATTTGAATCGTAGTCTCGACGATGTGCATTTGTATCAAGTAGCATAGACTTATAATGTTTCATATCGCTTTCTGTAACCAAGCTTATGTCTACGACTTTCTTAAGCAGCAATTGTTTCAAACCAGGTGTACTTCGGTATTTACTTCCAGCCACGGTAATGTATTGATCGTTGATCGATATACTAGCGGAACCTAACATCAGTTTCCCACGTTCTGCTCTAACACCGAATGGAATGTCTACTAACGCTTCTGAAGATACTGACCAGGATGATGTATCACAACCTTGTTTGCTGTCAACTATTGATTGAAAAGAGTCACTGCTGATATCGGATTCATCTTCATCGCTATTATTATTACAACTACCAGTTTTTTCTTCTTGTGAAGTTTCGTCCACAAACGGAACCTCAACAAAATCTTCACTAGCACGCAGGGGTGAAAATTGCTTCCTAGTGTTAGCAATTAGGTTGAGAGGTTCAGTTACAGGCTTGAAAACAGATTCCAGTGCTTGTTTGTTGTCAATCTCAGCATCTTTCATTTTTCGTACTTTTTTCTTTACAGCTTCTGCCGCCTCAACAATTTGTCTTTTCAATGATTTTTCCATATTGATAAATAGATCGTAATCGGTTTAGTGTCGTAAGAAGAATAATAATGTCTCGCATGCAATGGTCTTATATATGTACACGTCTTAGTCAAATACTACAAACGTATCAAATTTACTTCTATAACATCCTTTGTTTTTGGAACAATCTTTATTAATTACAACATAGTTGAAAGGTACACTCCATATTTTTGAACACATTTCACGAAATTCAGACCATGTCATATCAGTATTGACGTGTTCTTCATAAACATGTCTCATATTTCTTTCATCTTGTTTAAAAAGTATGATTAGATTCGCGTTGTCTCTTACTAACTGCTTAGGAATTTTACTATAAGTCTGATTTAAATAAAAACAATCGATGAACTTGTGTCTTCCCATTGCAAAATAATCACGCATGCTACTTTGATTTTCACAAGCAACATCATCAAATACAATCACAGAATTCGGTTTTGCGTCCTGAACACTCAGTACTTGCTCATTTTCATGATATTTCTGAAATGACATGCCTGGTACTCGATGCAAAACTTTTTCTAAAAAGACGTACTTGGGTTGTTGCAAGGTTTTTGAATAAACATATACATTTTGAAATATTAAACCATTCTGGTGAATAAGAAGACCAATCAATAAATTGGTTTTTCCGCAATTTGACGGTCCACATATAATGCATCGTACCGAATTAGGTAATAATTTTCCATGACGAAAACCAGTCTCCTGAGACTGAACACAGAGTTTGTTTACATGTAACGATTGTGGTTGTTTTACAAATTTCATGGCGACTGTGCATGTGTATGTTTAATAATGAGGTAATATATCAATTACATCAGCATTTATAAAGTGAAGCATATCGTCAGCATGAGCCGCAGTTATTGTTGTTATTGTAATAAAAAAGTAAGTAAATCAATAAAACGGAAATGTTGAACGGCTCCTACTCCATACGATATTATTGGGCATTTTACCACACCGAAAGTGACGAAGGCGAACGGAGTGAGACGTAGGAACGGCAGGTGGGGTAGAATGCCCAATAATATCCTACTGATTTCAATTTGTTTCTAACCGCAGATTGAACTAATCTAATTGAAAAAGAACATAGCTTCGTCTCAATGCTCAGTCTCGAATATTCGATTTATCTTGTAATTAAAATCAAGAACCTACGTACGGTAAGTGAAAACTGTGCATGCAACTGTTCAAACGTACATCTATCAGTATCATCTCACAGACGAAACATTTCAACGGATTCAATACGATTCTTTTTTCAAAATTTCCGATCGAATTTTTCAACATTCGTCAGAAACAAAGGATGTTGTAACCCTTTACAATTGTATTCCGAATTCATTGCTACATTTAAATGTTCATTTATCATCAATTTGTAAAATGAATTTATTGAAAGCACGTTGGGAATTCCGCGATACCTTTGTAAAACACTTTTTGTTTGGAATTTTTTACAATGAGGATGATTTATCGTGTTTTAGGGTCAACTAACTCTTAATGATAATAATACCAAATATCTCAAAATTATTAATTAACTACTACGTAGAAATATAAAAATACAACCTAACAAGCTTATTAATTTACTAAAACTATTGGACATAAAAAGTAACTATGTGGCCATCTTTGGCAGTCCGCCATATTGTAATTATAATGACGTCATATACCTAACCATGCATTGTCATCTGAACTACATTGTGCATGTAACATTTTAGTGCAATCGGTTGAGGAAAATTTTTCAATG
>CAUEGM010000003.1:5000-10000 GCA_958496195.1 Timandra comae
ACCTAACCTAACCTAACCTAACCTAACCTAACCTAACCTAACCTAACCTAACCTAACCTAACCTAACCTAACCTAACCTAACCTAACCTAACCTAACCTAACCTAACCTAACCTAACCTAACCTAACCTAACCTAACCTAACCTAACCTAACCTAACCTAACCTAACCTAACCTAACCTAACCTAACCTAACCTAACCTAACCTAACCTAACCTAACCTAACCTAACCTAACCTAACCTAACCTAACCTAACCTAACCTAACCTAACCTAACCTAACCTAACCTAACCTAACCTAACCTAACCTAACCTAACCTAACCTAACCTAACCTAACCTAACCTAACCTAACCTAACCTAACCTAACCTAACCTAACCTAACCTAACCTAACCTAACCTAACCTAACCTAACCTAACCTAACCTAACCTAACCTAACCTAACCTAACCTAACCTAACCTAACCTAACCTAACCTAACCTAACCTAACCTAACCTAACCTAACCTAACCTAACCTAACCTAACCTAACCTAACCTAACCTAACCTAACCTAACCTAACCTAACCTAACCTAACCTAACCTAACCTAACCTAACCTAACCTAACCTAACCTAACCTAACCTAACCTAACCTAACCTAACCTAACCTAACCTAACCTAACCTAACCTAACCTAACCTAACCTAACCTAACCTAACCTAACCTAACCTAACCTAACCTAACCTAACCTAACCTAACCTAACCTAACCTAACCTAACCTAACCTAACCTAACCTAACCTAACCTAACCTAACCTAACCTAACCTAACCTAACCTAACCTAACCTAACCTAACCTAACCTAACCTAACCTAACCTAACCTAACCTAACCTAACCTAACCTAACCTAACCTAACCTAACCTAACCTAACCTAACCTAACCTAACCTAACCTAACCTAACCTAACCTAACCTAACCTAACCTAACCTAACCTAACCTAACCTAACCTAACCTAACCTAACCTAACCTAACCTAACCTAACCTAACCTAACCTAACCTAACCTAACCTAACCTAACCTAACCTAACCTAACCTAACCTAACCTAACCTAACCTAACCTAACCTAACCTAACCTAACCTAACCTAACCTAACCTAACCTAACCTAACCTAACCTAACCTAACCTAACCTAACCTAACCTAACCTAACCTAACCTAACCTAACCTAACCTAACCTAACCTAACCTAACCTAACCTAACCTAACCTAACCTAACCTAACCTAACCTAACCTAACCTAACCTAACCTAACCTAACCTAACCTAACCTAACCTAACCTAACCTAACCTAACCTAACCTAACCTAACCTAACCTAACCTAACCTAACCTAACCTAACCTAACCTAACCTAACCTAACCTAACCTAACCTAACCTAACCTAACCTAACCTAACCTAACCTAACCTAACCTAACCTAACCTAACCTAACCTAACCTAACCTAACCTAACCTAACCTAACCTAACCTAACCTAACCTAACCTAACCTAACCTAACCTAACCTAACCTAACCTAACCTAACCTAACCTAACCTAACCTAACCTAACCTAACCTAACCTAACCTAACCTAACCTAACCTAACCTAACCTAACCTAACCTAACCTAACCTAACCTAACCTAACCTAACCTAACCTAACCTAACCTAACCTAACCTAACCTAACCTAACCTAACCTAACCTAACCTAACCTAACCTAACCTAACCTAACCTAACCTAACCTAACCTAACCTAACCTAACCTAACCTAACCTAACCTAACCTAACCTAACCTAACCTAACCTAACCTAACCTAACCTAACCTAACCTAACCTAACCTAACCTAACCTAACCTAACCTAACCTAACCTAACCTAACCTAACCTAACCTAACCTAACCTAACCTAACCTAACCTAACCTAACCTAACCTAACCTAACCTAACCTAACCTAACCTAACCTAACCTAACCTAACCTAACCTAACCTAACCTAACCTAACCTAACCTAACCTAACCTAACCTAACCTAACCTAACCTAACCTAACCTAACCTAACCTAACCTAACCTAACCTAACCTAACCTAACCTAACCTAACCTAACCTAACCTAACCTAACCTAACCTAACCTAACCTAACCTAACCTAACCTAACCTAACCTAACCTAACCTAACCTAACCTAACCTAACCTAACCTAACCTAACCTAACCTAACCTAACCTAACCTAACCTAACCTAACCTAACCTAACCTAACCTAACCTAACCTAACCTAACCTAACCTAACCTAACCTAACCTAACCTAACCTAACCTAACCTAACCTAACCTAACCTAACCTAACCTAACCTAACCTAACCTAACCTAACCTAACCTAACCTAACCTAACCTAACCTAACCTAACCTAACCTAACCTAACCTAACCTAACCTAACCTAACCTAACCTAACCTAACCTAACCTAACCTAACCTAACCTAACCTAACCTAACCTAACCTAACCTAACCTAACCTAACCTAACCTAACCTAACCTAACCTAACCTAACCTAACCTAACCTAACCTAACCTAACCTAACCTAACCTAACCTAACCTAACCTAACCTAACCTAACCTAACCTAACCTAACCTAACCTAACCTAACCTAACCTAACCTAACCTAACCTAACCTAACCTAACCTAACCTAACCTAACCTAACCTAACCTAACCTAACCTAACCTAACCTAACCTAACCTAACCTAACCTAACCTAACCTAACCTAACCTAACCTAACCTAACCTAACCTAACCTAACCTAACCTAACCTAACCTAACCTAACCTAACCTAACCTAACCTAACCTAACCTAACCTAACCTAACCTAACCTAACCTAACCTAACCTAACCTAACCTAACCTAACCTAACCTAACCTAACCTAACCTAACCTAACCTAACCTAACCTAACCTAACCTAACCTAACCTAACCTAACCTAACCTAACCTAACCTAACCTAACCTAACCTAACCTAACCTAACCTAACCTAACCTAACCTAACCTAACCTAACCTAACCTAACCTAACCTAACCTAACCTAACCTAACCTAACCTAACCTAACCTAACCTAACCTAACCTAACCTAACCTAACCTAACCTAACCTAACCTAACCTAACCTAACCTAACCTAACCTAACCTAACCTAACCTAACCTAACCTAACCTAACCTAACCTAACCTAACCTAACCTAACCTAACCTAACCTAACCTAACCTAACCTAACCTAACCTAACCTAACCTAACCTAACCTAACCTAACCTAACCTAACCTAACCTAACCTAACCTAACCTAACCTAACCTAACCTAACCTAACCTAACCTAACCTAACCTAACCTAACCTAACCTAACCTAACCTAACCTAACCTAACCTAACCTAACCTAACCTAACCTAACCTAACCTAACCTAACCTAACCTAACCTAACCTAACCTAACCTAACCTAACCTAACCTAACCTAACCTAACCTAACCTAACCTAACCTAACCTAACCTAACCTAACCTAACCTAACCTAACCTAACCTAACCTAACCTAACCTAACCTAACCTAACCTAACCTAACCTAACCTAACCTAACCTAACCTAACCTAACCTAACCTAACCTAACCTAACCTAACCTAACCTAACCTAACCTAACCTAACCTAACCTAACCTAACCTAACCTAACCTAACCTAACCTAACCTAACCTAACCTAACCTAACCTAACCTAACCTAACCTAACCTAACCTAACCTAACCTAACCTAACCTAACCTAACCTAACCTAACCTAACCTAACCTAACCTAACCTAACCTAACCTAACCTAACCTAACCTAACCTAACCTAACCTAACCTAACCTAACCTAACCTAACCTAACCTAACCTAACCTAACCTAACCTAACCTAACCTAACCTAACCTAACCTAACCTAACCTAACCTAACCTAACCTAACCTAACCTAACCTAACCTAACCTAACCTAACCTAACCTAACCTAACCTAACCTAACCTAACCTAACCTAACCTAACCTAACCTAACCTAACCTAACCTAACCTAACCTAACCTAACCTAACCTAACCTAACCTAACCTAACCTAACCTAACCTAACCTAACCTAACCTAACCTAACCTAACCTAACCTAACCTAACCTAACCTAACCTAACCTAACCTAACCTAACCTAACCTAACCTAACCTAACCTAACCTAACCTAACCTAACCTAACCTAACCTAACCTAACCTAACCTAACCTAACCTAACCTAACCTAACCTAACCTAACCTAACCTAACCTAACCTAACCTAACCTAACCTAACCTAACCTAACCTAACCTAACCTAACCTAACCTAACCTAACCTAACCTAACCTAACCTAACCTAACCTAACCTAACCTAACCTAACCTAACCTAACCTAACCTAACCTAACCTAACCTAACCTAACCTAACCTAACCTAACCTAACCTAACCTAACCTAACCTAACCTAACCTAACCTAACCTAACCTAACCTAACCTAACCTAACCTAACCTAACCTAACCTAACCTAACCTAACCTAACCTAACCTAACCTAACCTAACCTAACCTAACCTAACCTAACCTAACCTAACCTAACCTAACCTAACCTAACCTAACCTAACCTAACCTAACCTAACCTAACCTAACCTAACCTAACCTAACCTAACCTAACCTAACCTAACCTAACCTAACCTAACCTAACCTAACCTAACCTAACCTAACCTAACCTAACCTAACCTAACCTAACCTAACCTAACCTAACCTAACCTAACCTAACCTAACCTAACCTAACCTAACCTAACCTAACCTAACCTAACCTAACCTAACCTAACCTAACCTAACCTAACCTAACCTAACCTAACCTAACCTAACCTAACCTAACCTAACCTAACCTAACCTAACCTAACCTAACCTAACCTAACCTAACCTAACCTAACCTAACCTAACCTAACCTAACCTAACCTAACCTAACCTAACCTAACCTAACCTAACCTAACCTAACCTAACCTA
>CAUEGM010000003.1:12500-36044 GCA_958496195.1 Timandra comae
CCCCTTATAGGGGTTATGTGGGGCTCGCCGGCGACTGCCTGGCCCTACCCACTAAACCTTCCACGAACACTCCAGCCGGACGCTCTAAACGTCGGGAATACGGGAACGAACTGAGCAGTAACTACCGTAGACCCGACAGCGTCTGTCCTCACAGGACCCACCTCCTGATGACCCAACCACATGGGAGCTTATAGCTCACCCCCTCGGCGAAGTGTGCGGCACCTTACATGGCGCCTAGCTCGCAAGTTACGGAGGGAGTAGGTCATCGCGGACTCTCCTTCCTCTAACTCTTCTCCGTCGGATCGGAAGGTCAGTAGTGATCTCCCTCATCCGCTCAGCCTCCTCCTTTTGAGCCATTATGGTCTCGCAAAAGACCACCATTGCCTCCCACGATCTCTCGCTGTCCACCATAGCCCTAGCAATGGTGGACAGCGAGAGGTCGCCTCCCACTACATCCATTAAAGCCCTCCTTGGAGCATTCCAAGCGGAGCACTCCTCGACCGTGTGGACCACCGAGTCGCTGGCGCACTCACAGTGGTGGCATCGCCGCGTGGGTTCCCTCCCAATGCGGCACAGGTACTCCCCGAAACATCCGTGTCCGGAGAGCACCTGTGTCACCCTGTAGCTGAGAGAACCGTGCCTCCTTTCCACCCACTCCGATAAAATCGGTCGGATAGCCCGCACGGTCGCCAGACCCGCCGAACTGCTCTCCAGCCTCTGAGCCCACGTGACTAGGCCCGCCTGCCGGAGCTCACCCCTACGATGGAGGATCTCCCTTAACGCAGGACTCGTACCCCTTCCCTGGGACTCCAAGCGCCATCGATAAAGAGACGCCAGGGACCTTGCCTCTATATCCCATGGTAGGGAACCAGCAAGCACACAAGCTGCGTCGAAGGACACCGTGCGGTATCCCCGTATGAGTCTGGTCGCCATCACTCTTTGCGGTTTCCGCAGCAGCGCAGTGTTTTGGCGAGCCAGAGTCTCGGCCCACACCGGCGCCCCATACATTACCATGGAGGCAACTACCCGCATGTACAGTTTCCTGGTAACTGTACCTGGACCACCCAAGTTTGGGAGCAGCATAGCCAGCGCCCCTATAGCCCTCATCACCTTCGGCATCAGTTGCACAAAGTGGGGGGTGAAGCTTAGTCGGCTGTCGAGTACGAGACCGAGATATCTCATTTTGGACCCGACAGCAATGCTCACACCTCCCACTACCATACACAATCCTGGAGGCGGCGCATTCCGGGGCCCATGAAAGCACATGGCCTCGGATTTATTAAGGGCCACCTCAAGACCCAACCTTCTTATTCGCTCGACGACGTGCGCAACTCCCGCCGTCGCCAATGCGCATGCCTCCCCAACATTCTTCCCCCGAGCTGTTACGAGGGTGTCGTCCGCGTAACATATTGTTTCGACACGGTACAACATAACCCCCCGCAACACCCAGTCGTATCCGACGTTCCACAGGAGCGGCCCTAAGACCGAACCCTGTGGAACGCCGCACGACATCTCCTTACTCCTCCAGCCCGCTCTCGTGGGAAAGATAACCAATCGGTCCGACAGGTACGCGGAGATCAGTCGTCGAAGGTAGAGGGGAACCCTATGGAAACGAAGAGCCTCCCTTATACAGTTCCAGGGGAGGGTGTTAAAAGCATTCGCTATGTCCAGAGACACAGCTATGACCACCTCTCCCCTAGGAACTGCCTCCTCTACCAGACTCTTCAATTTCAACACCGCGTCAGTGGTGGATCTCCCCCTCCGGAAACCATACTGATTCCCGGCTAAATTTGGGCCTACGGTGTCTAAATGAGACACAAGCCTCCTCGCCACAACTCGCTCAAAGAGCTTTCCAGCTTCATTAAGCAGCACAATAGGCCGATATGCCGATGCTTGCTCCACTGGACGTCCCTCCTTTTTTAGGAGCACCAGCCTACCGACCTTCCAACTTTGGGGAAACACGCCTTGCTCCAAACACGCGCTTAGGAGGCTCCTCAGACGGGATTCTAAATCCTCCATCTGGAGCGCTAGAGCCCATACCCGGCCGGGAATCCCATCAGGACCTGGGGCCGTATTTCTGGCCCGGAGCCTCTGTACAGCCTCAGAGAGTTCCTCCCTTGTCACCACCGGGATCTCTCCAACCCTTTGCTGGCTCTCAGCACGTGGAGCCATCGGTGGTGCTTCGAACTCTCCCGTGTTGGGGAAAAGGGTCGAAACCACCGCCTCCACTAATTGCGGCCGAAGACTCGTGGTAAGGGGCGGAGCCCACGGGCGTAAACGCCTCATGACAAGGCGATAAGGCCGACCCCAGGGATCCGCATCTACCGACTCCAGCAGCTCCCTCCTAGAGCGTACTTTCGCCTCCGCAATTGCCACCTGAAGGGCCCTCTTTGCCTCCCTGTAACCCTGGTACAGCCTAGTTTCCACCTCCACGTGATCTGGCCTTCGAACCCGCCTTCTCCTGTGCCTAGTATAAGGGCGCCTAGCCGCTATGCACGCAGACCGAAGCTGCGCAATTTCCGCCGACCACCAATAAACCTGTCGGGTGCCCCGGCCAGGTTTAGCGCGCGGCATCGCTGCATCGCATATCCTGGTCATGGCAAGCGTGATCCACTCAGCTTCCGCCTCTGCGTTACCCTGTCTGAAGGATGGCGCCCCCCAGGTAGCTACAATAGCAGCTTCTTCCAGCTTCCTACGGTCCAAACGCTTCAGTGCCCATCTAGGGCCACTAGCGCCGTCGCCGGGGGCTCGGGAACTGGGGTCCGAGGTATGGGTGGAGATCTCAAATCGGATATATCTGTGATCCGATAGAGTCTCCACCTCCTCGAGGACCCTCCAGTTTTGGACACTACGCGCGAGGGACGGACTAGCAAACGAGACGTCTACTATCGACCCTCCTTGCTGGCGCACGCAAGTGTCTACCGAGCCCCGGTTCAGCACACACAGACCCGATGCCAACACCCATTCCTCCAGGAGCGATCCCCTGGCATCTGTTCTTGGAGATCCCCACGCGATTGACTTCGCGTTGAGATCCCCAAGAACCAGCACAGGGTGAGACCCCCCCCAGTCAATCAGCGAGGAAAGCTCGGCCAAGAAAACCTCAAACTCCGGAAGAGGTCTATTCGGCGAGAAATAGACCCCTACCACAACGAAGCCCCCACACAACGCCGCTACGCATCCCCTGCCCTTCGAGATGTTCTCGAAGGGAGAGGAGCCGGCGGAGGTGCATGAGACTATCGCCACCTGGCCATCGACATCCCCTAGCCAGTTGCCTGCGTCCGAGACAACATAGGGTTCGGCGACCACTGCCACTGTGATCAACCACTCTGCCATGCTCTGAAGGAAAAGGTCCTGAGCTCTGGCAGAGTGGTTGAGATTCCCCTGAAGTATACGTGCGGTCGCCATCAGTTGGCCGGTGCACTACTTCCCTCCTCCATAGCCTCAGGACTGGGGTGTACAGAAGCTGTACTCCTGGAGTCCCTGGCAAACCCTGCACGGCTAGTCAGCGCGGAGCATGACTTTGTCCACAATTTGTGGTCCGATGGCTTTCCCGCAGCAGCGCAAAGGCTACAGTTAGGGTCAGCTACACAATGTGCCGCTATGTGGCCAGGCTGCCCGCATCGGAAACAAAGGTCCTTACGGACCACCTCGGACTTGCATCGCTCGTGGACATGACCTGTCTCCCAACACCTGTAGCATCTGATGGGTGCAGGCTCCTGCGCTTGCACCGATGCCGAGACCCAGCCCACGAGGATTCTCCTCTGATCCCCCAACTTCTTGGCGACGACCACCGGACATCTTACCCAGACGACACCCAGACCTCGCTGGCCGCGCAAGATATCGCCAACCCTTACTGAGTCCGCAGGACAACCCGAGTCCCTGACCACCGCAGCCAAAATCTCCTCCTTCGTTACAGAGTCGTCCAGGCCAGAAATCCGTACCTCGGTTGTTTTTGTGGGCCTGGACACTCGTATGTCCTCCTCATCAAAGACCTCCCGGATCTTGTTAGCGAGAGAATCCGCCTGCTCACCGGTAGCGACTCCTGGAATCTCCAGCATGCGTGCCCCAGTGGCTGTGTCCCGGCATCGGAGTCCACCAACTATGCCAAGACCCGGAAGGTCTATACTGGCCTTCGCCTTCGCTATGACAGAGGCATACGTCATACCTTTCTCCTCTGCTCCAGGCTGCAGCGTTATGACCACTGCAGCCGAGCGAGGAGCACGTAGCCTCTGTTTCGGCTTCGCCATCGCCTGAGTTGCCGGCTTCTTCCTCTTCACCACCGTAGTCCAACCCTCTTCAGGCTCCACCGCATTCGGCTGCGATGGCCCCGGTACCGGACGCTGCATACCAGAGGATGAAGCCGCCATTGCCTCACCCTGGGTAGTACCACCACTCTTATTCGGCCCCACAGGCGCCTTCTTCCTCCTCTTCCTCCTCCTTCCTGCCTTGCCAACTACCAGTCCAGTCTGCCTGGCTCCTGCATTAGCAGAATGTGCAGCACTCGCCTGTCCCGGACCAGCACCTCTCGGCATCCCAACAGCGCTCACAACTTTGTCGCCTGCCAGAGGCGGACGAGGGCGCGTGGTAGGTAAACGCTCCTCCAACTTCGAATCAATGAGGGTCTCCACCCGAGACATCAAAGTGTTGACCATCCTCTCCATCATTGATTCCGTCACCATAACGCCTTGTGGCTGGCTTGGCGGAGACACCCTCCTCGAACCTCGATCCTGGGCAGCTTGCACCGACTCCATCTGAGTGCGCAAGCTTGCTATCTCCTGACGTAGGTCCGCCACCTCTGCTTTCAGCCTGTTGTTAGCTGCCTCCAGCCTCCCCGTCTCCTCAGAGGCAGTACGTGCGAAGAGCTTAGCACCTACCTCTTTGATCGCGGCTGAGGCGTCTTTCAGGTCTCTCACGTACGTGCCCTTCAGATTGCTGGACTTCTTCGCAATCTGGGTCACCAACTCCGCATTCTCGTAGAGAATCTTCTTGAGAGACGACGCAAGATCATCGTCCCTGTCCGACTCCGAAGGCGGTTCCTCCAGAAGAATCTCCGCTCTCCTTGCTCTGGCTCTTCCCGACAATGCCGCTATCTCCTTTTCGGCTTGGAGAGCCATCTCCTCACGCTCCGCATCTATGAGCGCTTGCTTAGCCCGCGCTATGCCCACGTACTGCCCAGTAGTCGCTGGGCGACCTCTTCCGCGTCTGGTAGTCGACACTTTAGGCAGAGGCGGGCCACCTTCCTCATCTGCATCATCGCTAGAGTCATCCGAGCGGACTCTTTTTCCCTTAGCCAATCCTGATGGGCCAGGTACTGCATCCATTTCGGCCTCCAACGTCAAACTCTGGGAGTCAGACTCCGTTTCCGGCTCCGTCCGACCTCCCCTTCTCCTTCTCCCCTCCTCTCTCTCCACTCTCTCCTCTATCTCCTCTCTCTCCTCTCTCTCCTTCTCCTTCTTGTTTTTGTTTGTTTTTATGTTCTTTTCCATTTAAGTCCCACGAGCATGGGAAGAAATAACAGTCCACCCGGGCAGTGCTCCCTTACCACAGGTAAGCCTAAATTTCTAGACGGGGTGGGTCGGCCGGTCCCCCCGCCCAGAGGTGTCTAATGGCAGAAAAGCCCATCTACCACTCAGACCATCAGCAACACAACCTTAGTCTTGGCGGTTTTTTCCCTGAGGTGTCCTTCCTCTTGGGCCGGCCGGTTAAGGCAAGCCCCCCACATCTGCTGCAAGCAACAGACACGGGTCGGCCGGCGGTGGCCGAAGCCTGCACACCCGGAAGAGCATTGTCAACCGAGTGCACCCGCCGCCCTAGCTCGCATCGCCGCTACCCAGAAACGTCCGGGACGCCGATTGAGCTCATCACCATGACCTACAAAAGGTCAACCATTCCACCATCTACCACTCGACCACATCTCTTCCCATGTGTTCTCTGCTTCTCAGAGAAAAGGGAGAAATGACCATCTGTGCCGGATTATTGGCCATCGACAAACAACTCGAACTCTTTGAGTCCGAGTTGTTTGCCGATGTTACCGGGGCGCACCACGTGGAGGTTATCCGGCCTAGCGCCCCAACCTAACCTAACCTAACCTAACCTAACCTAACCTAACCTAACCTAACCTAACCTAACCTAACCTAACCTAACCTAACCTAACCTAACCTAACCTAACCTAACCTAACCTAACCTAACCTAACCTAACCTAACCTAACCTAACCTAACCTAACCTAACCTAACCTAACCTAACCTAACCTAACCTAACCTAACCTAACCTAACCTAACCTAACCTAACCTAACCTAACCTAACCTAACCTAACCTAACCTAACCTAACCTAACCTAACCTAACCTAACCTAACCTAACCTAACCTAACCTAACCTAACCTAACCTAACCTAACCTAACCTAACCTAACCTAACCTAACCTAACCTAACCTAACCTAACCTAACCTAACCTAACCTAACCTAACCTAACCTAACCTAACCTAACCTAACCTAACCTAACCTAACCTAACCTAACCTAACCTAACCTAACCTAACCTAACCTAACCTAACCTAACCTAACCTAACCTAACCTAACCTAACCTAACCTAACCTAACCTAACCTAACCTAACCTAACCTAACCTAACCTAACCTAACCTAACCTAACCTAACCTAACCTAACCTAACCTAACCTAACCTAACCTAACCTAACCTAACCTAACCTAACCTAACCTAACCTAACCTAACCTAACCTAACCTAACCTAACCTAACCTAACCTAACCTAACCTAACCTAACCTAACCTAACCTAACCTAACCTAACCTAACCTAACCTAACCTAACCTAACCTAACCTAACCTAACCTAACCTAACCTAACCTAACCTAACCTAACCTAACCTAACCTAACCTAACCTAACCTAACCTAACCTAACCTAACCTAACCTAACCTAACCTAACCTAACCTAACCTAACCTAACCTAACCTAACCTAACCTAACCTAACCTAACCTAACCTAACCTAACCTAACCTAACCTAACCTAACCTAACCTAACCTAACCTAACCTAACCTAACCTAACCTAACCTAACCTAACCTAACCTAACCTAACCTAACCTAACCTAACCTAACCTAACCTAACCTAACCTAACCTAACCTAACCTAACCTAACCTAACCTAACCTAACCTAACCTAACCTAACCTAACCTAACCTAACCTAACCTAACCTAACCTAACCTAACCTAACCTAACCTAACCTAACCTAACCTAACCTAACCTAACCTAACCTAACCTAACCTAACCTAACCTAACCTAACCTAACCTAACCTAACCTAACCTAACCTAACCTAACCTAACCTAACCTAACCTAACCTAACCTAACCTAACCTAACCTAACCTAACCTAACCTAACCTAACCTAACCTAACCTAACCTAACCTAACCTAACCTAACCTAACCTAACCTAACCTAACCTAACCTAACCTAACCTAACCTAACCTAACCTAACCTAACCTAACCTAACCTAACCTAACCTAACCTAACCTAACCTAACCTAACCTAACCTAACCTAACCTAACCTAACCTAACCTAACCTAACCTAACCTAACCTAACCTAACCTAACCTAACCTAACCTAACCTAACCTAACCTAACCTAACCTAACCTAACCTAACCTAACCTAACCTAACCTAACCTAACCTAACCTAACCTAACCTAACCTAACCTAACCTAACCTAACCTAACCTAACCTAACCTAACCTAACCTAACCTAACCTAACCTAACCTAACCTAACCTAACCTAACCTAACCTAACCTAACCTAACCTAACCTAACCTAACCTAACCTAACCTAACCTAACCTAACCTAACCTAACCTAACCTAACCTAACCTAACCTAACCTAACCTAACCTAACCTAACCTAACCTAACCTAACCTAACCTAACCTAACCTAACCTAACCTAACCTAACCTAACCTAACCTAACCTAACCTAACCTAACCTAACCTAACCTAACCTAACCTAACCTAACCTAACCTAACCTAACCTAACCTAACCTAACCTAACCTAACCTAACCTAACCTAACCTAACCTAACCTAACCTAACCTAACCTAACCTAACCTAACCTAACCTAACCTAACCTAACCTAACCTAACCTAACCTAACCTAACCTAACCTAACCTAACCTAACCTAACCTAACCTAACCTAACCTAACCTAACCTAACCTAACCTAACCTAACCTAACCTAACCTAACCTAACCTAACCTAACCTAACCTAACCTAACCTAACCTAACCTAACCTAACCTAACCTAACCTAACCTAACCTAACCTAACCTAACCTAACCTAACCTAACCTAACCTAACCTAACCTAACCTAACCTAACCTAACCTAACCTAACCTAACCTAACCTAACCTAACCTAACCTAACCTAACCTAACCTAACCTAACCTAACCTAACCTAACCTAACCTAACCTAACCTAACCTAACCTAACCTAACCTAACCTAACCTAACCTAACCTAACCTAACCTAACCTAACCTAACCTAACCTAACCTAACCTAACCTAACCTAACCTAACCTAACCTAACCTAACCTAACCTAACCTAACCTAACCTAACCTAACCTAACCTAACCTAACCTAACCTAACCTAACCTAACCTAACCTAACCTAACCTAACCTAACCTAACCTAACCTAACCTAACCTAACCTAACCTAACCTAACCTAACCTAACCTAACCTAACCTAACCTAACCTAACCTAACCTAACCTAACCTAACCTAACCTAACCTAACCTAACCTAACCTAACCTAACCTAACCTAACCTAACCTAACCTAACCTAACCTAACCTAACCTAACCTAACCTAACCTAACCTAACCTAACCTAACCTAACCTAACCTAACCTAACCTAACCTAACCTAACCTAACCTAACCTAACCTAACCTAACCTAACCTAACCTAACCTAACCTAACCTAACCTAACCTAACCTAACCTAACCTAACCTAACCTAACCTAACCTAACCTAACCTAACCTAACCTAACCTAACCTAACCTAACCTAACCTAACCTAACCTAACCTAACCTAACCTAACCTAACCTAACCTAACCTAACCTAACCTAACCTAACCTAACCTAACCTAACCTAACCTAACCTAACCTAACCTAACCTAACCTAACCTAACCTAACCTAACCTAACCTAACCTAACCTAACCTAACCTAACCTAACCTAACCTAACCTAACCTAACCTAACCTAACCTAACCTAACCTAACCTAACCTAACCTAACCTAACCTAACCTAACCTAACCTAACCTAACCTAACCTAACCTAACCTAACCTAACCTAACCTAACCTAACCTAACCTAACCTAACCTAACCTAACCTAACCTAACCTAACCTAACCTAACCTAACCTAACCTAACCTAACCTAACCTAACCTAACCTAACCTAACCTAACCTAACCTAACCTAACCTAACCTAACCTAACCTAACCTAACCTAACCTAACCTAACCTAACCTAACCTAACCTAACCTAACCTAACCTAACCTAACCTAACCTAACCTAACCTAACCTAACCTAACCTAACCTAACCTAACCTAACCTAACCTAACCTAACCTAACCTAACCTAACCTAACCTAACCTAACCTAACCTAACCTAACCTAACCTAACCTAACCTAACCTAACCTAACCTAACCTAACCTAACCTAACCTAACCTAACCTAACCTAACCTAACCTAACCTAACCTAACCTAACCTAACCTAACCTAACCTAACCTAACCTAACCTAACCTAACCTAACCTAACCTAACCTAACCTAACCTAACCTAACCTAACCTAACCTAACCTAACCTAACCTAACCTAACCTAACCTAACCTAACCTAACCTAACCTAACCTAACCTAACCTAACCTAACCTAACCTAACCTAACCTAACCTAACCTAACCTAACCTAACCTAACCTAACCTAACCTAACCTAACCTAACCTAACCTAACCTAACCTAACCTAACCTAACCTAACCTAACCTAACCTAACCTAACCTAACCTAACCTAACCTAACCTAACCTAACCTAACCTAACCTAACCTAACCTAACCTAACCTAACCTAACCTAACCTAACCTAACCTAACCTTTTTTTTTTTTTTTTTTTTAACCAGGGGAAATCCATTGACGGATCTCCCGCCGCTTGTAAAGGGAGCGACGGGAGTATGTGGGACTCACCCTCCACCAAGATGGAGCGGTGGAGGTCCTACCCACTAAAACCCCTGGGGCGTTGCCGCCTCCGCGCATAAGCGCCGGCGCAGCGGTAAACAGCGTATTATTCCGCTACGCCGGCAGCGCGTGACTCACGTACTGAGAGTCATTTCATCCTCTGGAAGAGTTTGAAGTCTTCCCAGGCCGACAGGGGGAATCCAATCGCCCTGTTCATCTCGTCTTATTGCGCGTGCAGGTGACGTTGCACGAACTTCTGCTCGAGGCTTAGTGAGGGGTGGAGAGGTCTAACATCTCGACCTCACCACCACTGCCTCGTTACGGGGGCTCATGGGCCTGGAAAGCCCTTCTGCGCCGCCCCGCTCTCCGGCTGCGTGTAGGGTCTGTTGAGAGGGACTCTCTATCCCTCTCCGCAGCCTCCTTCTGTGTCATGGTGGTTTCGCAGAAGTCGAGCACATTTCTCCAACCATTTTCGCTTTCCAACATGGCTTTCACCACATTGGAGAGAGATGTGTCGCCGCCGTTTATGGCCCTGATTAGGGCTGTTCTCTCCTCAGTCCATGCGGGGCAATCCGACAGCGTGTGATCCGCCGTGTCGTTTGCTGCCCCGCAATGGTGGCACATCGTCGTAGTCTCTCTTCGGGCGACGCGATGGAGATAGCTGCCGAAGCAGCCATGCCCCGTTAGGATCTGCGTCGCCCTGAAGGTGAGTGCCCCTCGGTTCTTGCCCAGCCAGTCGTCAAGGACTGGTAGTATCGCCTGTATGGTCCTTTGACCGGACCTTGGGTTTTCGAGACGCGCCTTCCAGCGCGTGACCAACCTCTCTTCCTCTTGCGCTCTGAATGCGTCTATTTCCCTCCGCGGAGGGTGTTCACCCTGGAGTCGAAGCCCCTGACGCCAGTGATACACCGACGCCAGGACCTCCGCCTCCAGGTCCCACGGAGGGGATCCGGCCAAGACGCAGGCTGCTTCGCAGGAGATGGTTCGGTATCCCCTGATAACCCCAATCGCCATAGCCCTTTGAGGCCGTCTCAAGAGGGCGAGAGTTCTTTCTTTAAGGGCATTAGCCCAGATCGGTGCCCCATATAGCGCCATGGAGCGCACTATCCCCATATATAACCTTCTGCAGCTTTCCCCTGGTCCGCCGAGGTTGGGGAGAAGCCGTTTTAGGGCTGCTGACGTCTTCAGAAGGCGGGGTGCCAGTTGGGAGAAGTGGCTGTGGAAGGTCCACCTGCTGTCCAGGACAAGACCTAAGTACTTTAAGGTGGACCTTACTTCTATCTGTACCCCGCCTATGACAAGTTCTGCTCCTTCGGGCGGAGCCCGACGTGGCCCGTGGAAGCACACCGCTTCCGTCTTTGTTAGAGCCACTTCCAGTCCAAGCCTGCGGATCCGGGAAACGACGTGCGCTGTTCCGGCTGTCGCAAGCAAGCTCGCCTCGCGGTATGTCTGACCGACCGCTGTTACCAAGGTGTCGTCGGCGTAACACCAGACGGCAACGTTGTTCATCGTGGCACCCCTGAGCACCCAGTCGTAGCCGATGTTCCACAAGAGTGGTCCGAGGACCGACCCCTGCGGAACACCGCGCGACACTGCTCTTCTCTTAGGGCCTTCGATGGTCGGATACGAGACTAGACCAAGGCAAGGAGTTGAAGGCATTGGCGATGTCTAGGGACACCGCCAGCACCACCTCGCCCCGGTTAACCGCTTCCTCAGCCAGATTCTTAACCCTCGATATTGCGTCGATCGTCGATCGCTCCCGCCTGAACCCGTATTGATTGTCCGCGAGGGCGGGTCCCACCGTCTCAAGATGGTGTGTGAGACGGTCGGCGATGACCTTCTGGTCCCACCGTCTCAAGATGGTGTGTGAGACGGTCGGCGATGACCTTCTCTAACAACTTCGCCACTTCATTAAGAAGGACGATCGGTCTATACGCAGATGGCGAATCCGCGGGACGACCATCCTTCCGAAGCAGGACGAGTTGTCCTTCCTTCCAAGCGGCAGGGAAGAGGCCCCGCTCCAGGCACGCCGAGTAAAGCGCTCTCAGTCTAGACTGAAAGTCTTCGACTTTGAGCGCCAACACCCAGGCGCGGCCCGGGACGCCGTCGGGACCGGGGGCAGTGCTTCTTGACCTAAGTCTCATCACCGCCACCCTTAGTTCCTCCCCTGTCACTTCTTCAGGAAGTTCAGCTTCCGGTACTGCCGAGGGCGGGACCATTGTGGGAGGCGTGTGTGCAACCCCGTCCGGGAACAGGGCCGACATCACGCCTTCAAGGACCCGTGGCTGAAGACTCGACGTAATCGGGGGGGCCCACGGTCGGAGTTTGTTCCGGACCATCCGGTACGGGCGCCCCCACGGATCGTCATTGAGAGCCTCCAGCATCTCCTCTCTGGCGGACGATTTAGCTGCTTCAATCGCCGCATGCAGTGTTAGTCTGGCCTGTCGGTAGACTCTGTAGAGTCGTTCCTCGGTTTCCGCGTGGTGTGCGTCGCGTACTCTACGTCTCCTGTGGCGGGTGTATGGCCGCCAAGCCGCATGGCACTCTCGTCTGAGTTGTGCGATCTCTGCCGTCCACCAGTATACGTGACGTCTGGGTGGTTTTCGGTGTTGTCTGGGCATTGCCGAGTCGCACACACTCCTCATCGCCTCTCCGAACCAATTGGCTTCGGCTTCGACGCAGACCGGTCCAGGTGGTGCAGGGAACCAGGTCTGCACCAGTACGGCCTCTTCCAACAGGTCCCTGTCCAACTTCTTAAGGACCCACCTCGGGCCCTCTTGTCCACGAGATCGCGGCAGACCGGGGTCAGAGGTCTGGGCTGAGACGCTGAATCGGATGTACCTGTGGTCCGACAGCGTCTCTACCTCCTCTTCAACCCTCCAGTCTTGGACACGGCGCGCCAGGGCAGGTGACGCGAACGATATGTCCACGATGGACCCGCCCTGTTGCCGCACGCACGTGTCTGCCGCCCCTCTGTTGAGGACGCACAAATTGCAAGCCAGAGCCCACTCCTCCAAGACCTCTCCTCTAGGGTCAGTCCTCGGGGAACCCCACGCCGTTGATTTGGCATTGAAGTCCCCAAGTACCAACACCGAGTTCGAGTTTGATCTCTGCACTAGTGCCGTCAGCTCGTCCAGGAACGACTCAAATTGGGCGAGAGTCCTATTTGGTGAGAAGTATGCTCCAACTACCAGGATGTCACCAAGGACCGCCGCCACACATCCATGACCCCTAGTGACACCCGAGAAGGGAGCAGAGTCACGTCCGGTTTGAGTAACGATCGTCACTAAATTATCCAGGTCCGAGGCCCAGTCATTTCTCTCGGGGAGAAAGTAGGGCTCTGTGACCACCGCGACCTGTATCGACCACTCCGCCAGACTCTGCATCAAGAGATCCTGAGCTCTGGCGGAGTGATTGATGTTGCCCTGTAGAAATTTTATTGGAGCCGTTGTTACGGTTCTGCGGTTGTCGCCTCGTCCATAGGCTCGGGACCTGCTGGACCTGCTGGTCTAGGGGCATTGGCCCGTCGACCGCTCTTCTTCTTTTGCCGGACTGAGCACGACTTGCTCCCAACCCTGTGAGCCGCTGGCTTCTTAGCGGCCTCACAGACGCTGCAGTGGGGAGCAGCCGAGCATCCCGACGATTTGTGACCAGGCTTACTACACCTGTAGCACTGGTCACTGCGGTCAACCTCGGAGGGGCAACGAATTTTAACGTGCCCGACCTCTAGGCAGCGGTAGCATCGGAGGGGAACGGGTTCCAGGATCGACACCTTCGCCGAAACCCATCCCACCAAAACTTTGCCCTTCGCTCCCAGTTTTCTGGCTGCCGTAGTCGGGCACCGGACCCAGACGGAGCCGAGACTAGAGGAGTCCCGCCGAATTTCACCTACTTTGACGGCCTCCGGGGAGCATTCGCCGTCTCTCGCCACCACCTCTACCAACTCTTGTTGGGTGACAGAGTCATCCAGTCCCGAGATACGCAGTTCGCTGCATTTCTCAGGCCTGGAGACCCTGACTTCTTCCGCGTTAAGGGCCTCCCTCAGTTTACTCGCGAGGGAGTCCGCCTGGTCCCAACTAGAGGCACCCGGCAGAACCAGTGCCCGAGCGCCGGTGGCGGTCGACACTATCTTGATGCCCTTTTCTAAGCCCAGGCTAGGCAGGTCGATCGCTGCCTTGGCCTTGGCGAGCACTCCGGCGTACGTAATGCCCTTTTCTTCAGCACCCGGTTGCAGCGTGACTACGACTGCTGAAGTTCGAGGGGTGCGAAGCTTAGGGCTGGCCTTAGGTTGAGCCTTTTTGGCCGCTTTAGGCGCTTCCTTTTTAGGCACTTCCTTCTTCTTCTTGCCTTTCTTTACAACCTGAACCCAACCATCGCCCTCTGACGGTTTGGGCTCAGATACTTGTTTAGGCTGGGTGGGTTTGGCGGATGTTGAGGGCTTGCCAGCCTTGGGATCCTTTCCACCTTCCTGTTTCTTCTCTGTTTTCTTATTATTCTTCTTCTTCCTCTTGTTTTTGCCACTTTCTGGTTTGTCTTTCTCTTTGGCCTTCTGACTGGCCAAGACTTGAGTTGCAGGCTCCCGGACCTCCTCACAGGCAACGTCGTCAGCGTCTACGACGGTTGGCTGCGAGGGTGCCTTCTTGTCAGTCGCCAACGGAGGGCGGAGACGTTTTGCAGGAGGGAGCCTGTCCTCGTGCGCGGCTAATTTGGCGTCGACCATAAAGCCGATGCGCAACATAATGTTCCGCGTCAACTCTTCCTCATCTATGGCCGGCTTTTGACAAGATCCTGCGGCAGGCAGTTCCTCCATGTCGCCAGAGCTACGCTGAGACGACTCGAACGCTTGCCGCAGTTGCCTTTGCTCGGCCTCGACCGTATCCAGTTTGGACCTGAGTCCCGTCAATTCCGTGCGCAGCTTTTTGTTCTCGGCTGCGAGTCTGCGGTTTTCTTCAGTGGCGGTACGCTCTCCTAGTTCCGCCACCGATTCTGTAATCGCAGAACCCGCCTCCTTTAACAATGCCACGAATTTCCCCTTTAGGTTCTTCGACTTGGTGGCCACCTTAAGTATGACGTCCACGCTGTCTTGAACCTGTTGTAGGAGACCTTCTGCTGAGTCATCCTTACTCTTCTCTTTATTATCCCCGTCAGAAGCAGAACTCTCGACAGGTTTAAGTCTTCTCCGTTTTCGAGCTTGTCGGGCGAGCTCTGAGATCTCTTGCTCAGCCTCTAGCTCCATCTCTTCGCGCTGGGCTTTGATGTAGGCCTGCTTTGCAGCAGCCAGGCCAACGTACTGCCCCGTTGTCGGGGGCCGGCCTCGCCCGCGCTTGCCAGCAACAGACACGGATTTTGTTGTGCTGCTACTAGCCTCTCCCTCTGAGTCACCGGATTCCGAGTTACGGCGCGACCTACGCACATCCGTCTTGTCATACGGCCAGAAGCGGCCTGACGTTCTCTGCGGTCGCTCCGTAACTTTGAGACTCTTGAATGAGACGTCCGAACATGAAGACATCGACACGTCCCGCTCTTTATCCCCTCTAGTCTTTCGACTTTCTCTTCCTTCTCTGCCTGTGCAGCCTTGCTGCTTCTCCTCTTGTTGGCCCTTCTGGCCCTCTCCTTCCTTACGGCCCTGCTGGCCCTCTTCCTCACACCGGCCCATCTGGCCCTTGTAATTTCGGCCCCACTGGCCCTCATCAACCTCCCTCTCTACGTCGTTTGGGTTTTTTAATTGAAAGGTATCCATGTTAGTCCCACGAGTAGTGGAGAAATATAGGTCCACCCGGGCAGAGCTCCTATACCAAAACGGGTAAGCCTAGGTTTACTGACGCGAAGGACGGCAGGTATCCGCGCCAGAGGGGGGGCTTGAAACAGCTGCTCCAGCTGCCATACAGGCCTCGCCACCCCCCCTAAAAGCTTGCCTTAGGGGTTTTTCTCCGGGGTCCCTCCCCCTCGGGCCGGCCAATTAAGGCAAGCCCACCAGCCCCGCGGATGTCACGAGACATGACCGCTACTGTCCACGGGTCCGGTTCGGCCGACGGTTGGCCGAAGCCTGTCCACCCGATCGAGCCCTCTCGACCGGGCGAACCCGCCGCCCTCGCCCGTCACCGCCGTTTACCGGAATAAGTCCGGGACGCCGGCCGGGCCCGCCCCGCCCAACAGTTACCTGCTAGCCGGGGCCTCTCTCCTCCGCTGACTATTAGCCGTCGGCAGACCAGTCTCAATGACATGGCCCACCGACGTTGCCCAGGACGCACCACGTGGAGGTTGTCAGCACGCGCCCCAACCTAACCTAACCTAACCTAACCTAACCTAACCTAACCTAACCTAACCTAACCTAACCTAACCTAACCTAACCTAACCTAACCTAACCTAACCTTTTTTTTTTTTTTTTTTTTTTTTTTTTTTTTTTTAACGTTGGGAAAATGCGTTGAATCGCATACCACCGGAGCCGAGAACGGGAGGTGACTCCGGATGGTTATGTGGGGCTCTCCCCGCCTGAAGGGCGAGGCCTACCCACTAAAAACCCAACGAATTCCGTCCGCGTCTTGGATGGAGCGCCGCAGGATCCCTAGGGATTTCGACTGCAGGCGCCCCGACGCAGGACCCACACCGTGGCGCGGGCCCCAGACCGTACCGCTGGCGGACGAGGATCCCCCCAGACCCCCGCCCACGGTATTGGGGCATAGCCCCCAACCAAGGCCCCCCTCGCAAGAGGGAGGGCCGCGCGTGGCGCACGCGCAATCGGGCGATCCCCGAGGAGGGTGCCGTTCGCCGCCATGTCCTAACTTCCCCGTCTATCCCTGTGTTCCCCGTCTTTCGGGCCGTTCCCTGCGTCGCCCGCTGCCCGGCCCAAGGCTGCGGGGAGCGAGTACTAGGCCGTACTAAACCGGGTACTGGGAGGAACAGACAGGTACTGAGCGGAACGACGGGTACTGGTGGCCCCACTCCTGTGCAAGGGGATCGTCGGCCGCAGCCGCAACCCATGGGCTTCCGCCCCGTCCTTACGGACCAACGCCCGCCCGTCACTGCCGTCATCCCGAATACGTCGGGGACGCCAGCCGGGCCCGCCCCGCCTAGCAGTTGCCCGGATTCTCCGGGACCCCTAGCCGAGGCCTCTCCTCCGCTGACTTTTAGCCGTCGGCGAGCTAGTCTCAGTGACATAGCCCGCCGCCGTTGCCCAGGACGCACCACGAGGAGGTAGTCAGCATAGCGCCCCAACCTAACCTAACCTAACCTAACCTTTTTTTTTTTTTTTTTTTTTTTTTTTTTTTTTTTAAGTGGTGGGAATGCACTTACGCATACCCCCGAATGGGGTTATGTGGGGCTCGCCGGCGACTGCCTGGCCATACCCACTAAACCCACCACTGGGAGACTGCCGTACGCATCGCATTTCGGACAGAGTACGGGAAATGCAGTTGCAGTACATCCGTTCCTCTGTCTGCGCTGGCCTTGCGGCCTCCGTCTTCTAGGCTCTTTGCCAATCCTCTCCCTCTACTTCCTTCTCGAGGCCTATTATGGGCGGGCGGACACAAGCCGCTGCCCGGCCTACTTACGGAGGACGGAGATCATCCCTCCCCCTCCTTCGCCTAACCCTCCTTCGGCGCATCGGTAGGTCAGTGGTGACCTCCCGGATTCTTTCGGCCGCTTCTTTTTGGGCCATCACCTCTTCACAGAAGGCCACGAACTGTGTCCACGGCCTCTCATCCGCCACTATCGCCCTTGCAATGGCCGGCAACGATACGTCGTGGCCTATTACCGCTCTTAAAGTCCTACGCGGTTCATCCCACGCCGGACACTCTTCCACCGTATGCCACACCGAGTCTTGGTCAAAGCCGCAGTGATGGCATTCCCGCGTTGGCTCCCTCCCTATCCGACACAGGTACTCCCCGAAACACCCGTGCCCGGAGAGTACCTGCGTCGATCGGTACGTAAGAGAGCCGTGCCTCCTATTGAGCCACTCCGGCAGAACTGGCCTAAGAGCCCGTATCGTCCAGTGGCCTGCGGAAGCATTTTCCAGCCTTGTGCCCCATTCCGTCACCATGACCTGCATGTATTCCAGGCGCTGGTGAGAGATCTCCTCCAGCGCCGGCCTCCTGCCTCTTCGTAGAGCCTCCTCTCGCCATCGATAGAGCTCCGCAAGAGCCCTTGCCTCTAGGTCCCAGGGCAGAGACCCGGCCAATACGCATGCCGCCTCGTACGATACCGTGCAGTATCCTCTGATTACTCTTACCGCCATCGCTCTGTGTGCTCTTCGCAAATTCGCGCTGTTCTGGCCGGTCAGAGAATCATCCCACACTGGTGCACCATAGAGGGCCATGGATTTCACGACCCCCATGTACAGCCTTCGGGCCGACGTCCCGGGGCCACCCAGGTTAGGCAACAGCTGCGACAACGCACCGGCTGCACCCATCAATTTTGGAGCCAGCTGCCCAAAGTGGGCAGAGAAGCTCCACCGGCTATCGAGGACAATACCTAAGTATTTCATCGTCGACTCGACGCCAATACTTACTCCGCCCACATTTATGACCGTGTTCGGAGGTGGGCCGCGTCGAGGCCCATGAAAGCACAGGGCCTTCGACTTTTCCAGCGCCACCTCAAGGCCAAGGGTCCTAATACGGGCAACCATATGCGCTACCCCAGCCGTCGCCAACCTGCACGCATCGACGCAGGTTTTTGCTTTTGCGGTCACAAGAGTGTCGTCTGCATAGCAGACAACCTCGACGTTACGGAGCATTTCCCCCCTCAGCACCCAATCGTAACCGATGTTCCACAGGAGCGGTCCAAGGACCGACCCCTGTGGGACACCGCACGACATTCGCCGACTTCCATCACCCTCGCTGCTGTCGTAAAAGACCGCCCTATCGGAAAGGTACTCGCCGATCACCATCTGTAGATACCGGGGCACCCGGTGGAAGCGTAGGCCCTCCTTGATGCAGCTCCATGGCAGGGTGTTAAAGGCATTGGCGATGTCTAGAGACACCGCCAACGCAACCCCACCACTAGACACCGCCTCCTCCGCGAACCCCTTAACCAACCTAACCTAACCTAACCTAACCTAACCTAACCTAACCTAACCTAACCTAACCTAACCTAACCTAACCTAACCTAACCTAACCTAACCTAACCTAACCTAACCTAACCTAACCTAACCTAACCTAACCTAACCTAACCTAACCTAACCTAACCTAACCTAACCTAACCTAACCTAACCTAACCTAACCTAACCTAACCTAACCTAACCTAACCTAACCTAACCTAACCTAACCTAACCTAACCTAACCTAACCTAACCTAACCTAACCTAACCTAACCTAACCTAACCTAACCTAACCTAACCTAACCTAACCTAACCTAACCTAACCTAACCTAACCTAACCTAACCTAACCTAACCTAACCTAACCTAACCTAACCTAACCTAACCTAACCTAACCTAACCTAACCTAACCTAACCTAACCTAACCTAACCTAACCTAACCTAACCTAACCTAACCTAACCTAACCTAACCTAACCTAACCTAACCTAACCTAACCTAACCTAACCTAACCTAACCTAACCTAACCTAACCTAACCTAACCTAACCTAACCTAACCTAACCTAACCTAACCTAACCTAACCTAACCTAACCTAACCTAACCTAACCTAACCTAACCTAACCTAACCTAACCTAACCTAACCTAACCTAACCTAACCTAACCTAACCTAACCTAACCTAACCTAACCTAACCTAACCTAACCTAACCTAACCTAACCTAACCTAACCTAACCTAACCTAACCTAACCTAACCTAACCTAACCTAACCTAACCTAACCTAACCTAACCTAACCTAACCTAACCTAACCTAACCTAACCTAACCTAACCTAACCTAACCTAACCTAACCTAACCTAACCTAACCTAACCTAACCTAACCTAACCTAACCTAACCTAACCTAACCTAACCTAACCTAACCTAACCTAACCTAACCTAACCTAACCTAACCTAACCTAACCTAACCTAACCTAACCTAACCTAACCTAACCTAACCTAACCTAACCTAACCTAACCTAACCTAACCTAACCTAACCTAACCTAACCTAACCTAACCTAACCTAACCTAACCTAACCTAACCTAACCTAACCTAACCTAACCTAACCTAACCTAACCTAACCTAACCTAACCTAACCTAACCTAACCTAACCTAACCTAACCTAACCTAACCTAACCTAACCTAACCTAACCTAACCTAACCTAACCTAACCTAACCTAACCTAACCTAACCTAACCTAACCTAACCTAACCTAACCTAACCTAACCTAACCTAACCTAACCTAACCTAACCTAACCTAACCTAACCTAACCTAACCTAACCTAACCTAACCTAACCTAACCTAACCTAACCTAACCTAACCTAACCTAACCTAACCTAACCTAACCTAACCTAACCTAACCTAACCTAACCTAACCTAACCTAACCTAACCTAACCTAACCTAACCTAACCTAACCTAACCTAACCTAACCTAACCTAACCTAACCTAACCTAACCTAACCTAACCTAACCTAACCTAACCTAACCTAACCTAACCTAACCTAACCTAACCTAACCTAACCTAACCTAACCTAACCTAACCTAACCTAACCTAACCTAACCTAACCTAACCTAACCTAACCTAACCTAACCTAACCTAACCTAACCTAACCTAACCTAACCTAACCTAACCTAACCTAACCTAACCTAACCTAACCTAACCTAACCTAACCTAACCTAACCTAACCTAACCTAACCTAACCTAACCTAACCTAACCTAACCTAACCTAACCTAACCTAACCTAACCTAACCTAACCTAACCTAACCTAACCTAACCTAACCTAACCTAACCTAACCTAACCTAACCTAACCTAACCTAACCTAACCTAACCTAACCTAACCTAACCTAACCTAACCTAACCTAACCTAACCTAACCTAACCTAACCTAACCTAACCTAACCTAACCTAACCTAACCTAACCTAACCTAACCTAACCTAACCTAACCTAACCTAACCTAACCTAACCTAACCTAACCTAACCTAACCTAACCTAACCTAACCTAACCTAACCTAACCTAACCTAACCTAACCTAACCTAACCTAACCTAACCTAACCTAACCTAACCTAACCTAACCTAACCTAACCTAACCTAACCTAACCTAACCTAACCTAACCTAACCTAACCTAACCTAACCTAACCTAACCTAACCTAACCTAACCTAACCTAACCTAACCTAACCTAACCTAACCTAACCTAACCTAACCTAACCTAACCTAACCTAACCTAACCTAACCTAACCTAACCTAACCTAACCTAACCTAACCTAACCTAACCTAACCTAACCTAACCTAACCTAACCTAACCTAACCTAACCTAACCTAACCTAACCTAACCTAACCTAACCTAACCTAACCTAACCTAACCTAACCTAACCTAACCTAACCTAACCTAACCTAACCTAACCTAACCTAACCTAACCTAACCTAACCTAACCTAACCTAACCTAACCTAACCTAACCTAACCTAACCTAACCTAACCTAACCTAACCTAACCTAACCTAACCTAACCTAACCTAACCTAACCTAACCTAACCTAACCTAACCTAACCTAACCTAACCTAACCTAACCTAACCTAACCTAACCTAACCTAACCTAACCTAACCTAACCTAACCTAACCTAACCTAACCTAACCTAACCTAACCTAACCTAACCTAACCTAACCTAACCTAACCTAACCTAACCTAACCTAACCTAACCTAACCTAACCTAACCTAACCTAACCTAACCTAACCTAACCTAACCTAACCTAACCTAACCTAACCTAACCTAACCTAACCTAACCTAACCTAACCTAACCTAACCTAACCTAACCTAACCTAACCTAACCTAACCTAACCTAACCTAACCTAACCTAACCTAACCTAACCTAACCTAACCTAACCTAACCTAACCTAACCTAACCTAACCTAACCTAACCTAACCTAACCTAACCTAACCTAACCTAACCTAACCTAACCTAACCTAACCTAACCTAACCTAACCTAACCTAACCTAACCTAACCTAACCTAACCTAACCTAACCTAACCTAACCTAACCTAACCTAACCTAACCTAACCTAACCTAACCTAACCTAACCTAACCTAACCTAACCTAACCTAACCTAACCTAACCTAACCTAACCTAACCTAACCTAACCTAACCTAACCTAACCTAACCTAACCTAACCTAACCTAACCTAACCTAACCTAACCTAACCTAACCTAACCTAACCTAACCTAACCTAACCTAACCTAACCTAACCTAACCTAACCTAACCTAACCTAACCTAACCTAACCTAACCTAACCTAACCTAACCTAACCTAACCTAACCTAACCTAACCTAACCTAACCTAACCTAACCTAACCTAACCTAACCTAACCTAACCTAACCTAACCTAACCTAACCTAACCTAACCTAACCTAACCTAACCTAACCTAACCTAACCTAACCTAACCTAACCTAACCTAACCTAACCTAACCTAACCTAACCTAACCTAACCTAACCTAACCTAACCTAACCTAACCTAACCTAACCTAACCTAACCTAACCTAACCTAACCTAACCTAACCTAACCTAACCTAACCTAACCTAACCTAACCTAACCTAACCTAACCTAACCTAACCTAACCTAACCTAACCTAACCTAACCTAACCTAACCTAACCTAACCTAACCTAACCTAACCTAACCTAACCTAACCTAACCTAACCTAACCTAACCTAACCTAACCTAACCTAACCTAACCTAACCTAACCTAACCTAACCTAACCTAACCTAACCTAACCTAACCTAACCTAACCTAACCTAACCTAACCTAACCTAACCTAACCTAACCTAACCTAACCTAACCTAACCTAACCTAACCTAACCTAACCTAACCTAACCTAACCTAACCTAACCTAACCTAACCTAACCTAACCTAACCTAACCTAACCTAACCTAACCTAACCTAACCTAACCTAACCTAACCTAACCTAACCTAACCTAACCTAACCTAACCTAACCTAACCTAACCTAACCTAACCTAACCTAACCTAACCTAACCTAACCTAACCTAACCTAACCTAACCTAACCTAACCTAACCTAACCTAACCTAACCTAACCTAACCTAACCTAACCTAACCTAACCTAACCTAACCTAACCTAACCTAACCTAACCTAACCTAACCTAACCTAACCTAACCTAACCTAACCTAACCTAACCTAACCTAACCTAACCTAACCTAACCTAACCTAACCTAACCTAACCTAACCTAACCTAACCTAACCTAACCTAACCTAACCTAACCTAACCTAACCTAACC
>CAUEGM010000004.1:12500-73978 GCA_958496195.1 Timandra comae
GCCCCATATAGCGCCATGGAGCGCACTATCCCCATATAAAGCCTTCTACAGCTTTCCCCTGGGCCGCCGAGGTTGGGGAGAAGCCTTTTTAGGGCTGATGACGTTTTCAGGAGGCGGGGTGCCAGTTGAGAGAAGTGGCTGTGGAAGGTCCACCTACTGTCCAGGACGAGACCTAAGTATTTTAAGGTGGACCTTACTTCAATCTGTACCCCGCCAATAACAAGTCTAGCTCCTTCGGGCGGAGCCCGACGTGGTCCGTGAAAGCATACTGCTTCTGTCTTGGTTAGGGCCACTTCAAGTCCTAGCCTGCGAATCCGGGAAACGACGTGCGCTGTTCCGGCTGTCGCAAGCAAGCTCGCCTCGCGGTATGTCTGACCGACCGCTGTTACCAAGGTGTCGTCGGCGTAACACCAGACGGCAACGTTGTTCATCGTGGCACCCCTGAGCACCCAGTCGTAGCCGATGTTCCACAAGAGTGGTCCGAGGACCGACCCCTGCGGAACACCGCGCGACACTGCTCTTCTCTTAGGGCCTTCGATGGTCGGGTATGAGACTAGACGCTCCGAAAGGTAAGACCCTATGATCCGACTGAGGTAGGAGGGAACCCGATGGTATCGGAGCCCCTCCATGATGCACTCCCAAGGCAAGGAGTTGAAGGCATTAGCGATGTCAAGAGACACCGCCAGCACCACCTCGCCCCGGTTAACTGCTTCCTCAGCCAGATTCTTTACCTTGCAGATTGCGTCAATCGTCGAGCGCTCCCGCCTGAACCCGTATTGGTTTTCCGCGAGGGCGGGTCCCACCGTCTCGAGATGGTGTGTGAGACGGTCGGCAACGATCTTCTCCAGCAACTTCGCCACTTCATTGAGAAGGACGATCGGTCTATACGCAGATGGCGAATCCGCGGGACGACCATCCTTCCGAAGCAGGACGAGTTGTCCTTCCTTCCAAGCGGCAGGGAAGAGGCCCCGCTCCAGGCACGCCGAGTAAAGCGCTCGCAGTCTGGACTCAAAGTCTTCGACTTTGAGCGCCAATACCCAGGCGCGGCCCGGGACGCCGTCGGGACCGGGGGCAGTGCTTTTTGACCTAAGTCTCATCACCGCCACCCTTAGTTCCTCCCCTGTCACTTCTTCAGGAAGTTCAGCTTCCGGTACTGCCGAGGGCGGGACCATTGTGGGAGGCGTGTGTGTAACCCCGTCCGGGAACAGGGCCGACATCACGCCTTCAAGGACCCGTGGCTGAAGACTCGACGTAATCGGGGGGGCCCACGGTCGGAGTTTGTTCCGGACCATCCGGTACGGGCGCCCCCACGGATCGTCATTAAGAGCCTCCAGCATCTCCTCTCTGGCGGACGATTTAGCTGCCTCAATCGCCGCATGCAGTGTAAGTCTGGCCTGTCGATAGACTCTGTAGAGTCGTTCCTCGGTTTCCGCGTGGTGTGCGTCGCGTACTCTACGTCTCCTATGGCGGGTGTATGGCCGCCAAGCCGCGTGGCACTCTCGTCTAAGTTGTGCGATCTCTGCCGTCCACCAGTATACGTGGCGTCTGGGTGGTTTTCGGTGTTGTCGGGGCATTGCCGAGTCGCACACACTCCTCATCGCCTCTGAGAACCAGTTGGCTTCGGCTTCGACACAGACCGGTCCAGATGGTGCAGGGAACCAGGTCTGCACGAGTACGGCCTCTTCCAGGAGGTCCCTATTCATCTTTTTGATGACCCACCTCGGGCCCTCTTGTCTGCGAGGACGCGGCAGATCGGGGTCAGAGGTCTGGGCTGAGACGCTGAATCGGATGTACCTGTGGTCTGACAGCGTCTCTACCTCCTCTTCGACCCTCCAATCTTGGACACGGCGCGCCAGGGCAGGTGACGCGAACGAGACGTCCACGATGGACCCGCCCTGTTGCCGCACGCACGTGTCTACCGCGCCTCTGTTGAGGACACACACGTTGCTCGCTAGAGCCCACTCCTCCAAGGCCTCTCCTCTGGGGTCAGTCCTCGGGGAACCCCACGCCGTTGATTTGGCATTGAAGTCCCCGAGCACCAACACCGAGGACGAGTTTCGTCTCTGCACAAGTGCCGTCAGCTCATCCAGGAAAGACTCAAATTGGGCGAGAGTCTTGTTCGGCGAAAAGTACGCCCCCACCACTAGGATGTCACCAAGGACCACCGCCACACATCCATGACCCCTGTAGACACCCGAGAAGGGAGCGGAGTCACGTCCGGTTTGAGTGACGATCGTCACCGTATCATCCAAGTCCGAGGCCCAGTCGTTTCTCTCGGGGAGAAAGTAGGGCTCTGTCACCACTGCGACCTGTATCGACCACTCCGCCAGACTCTGCATCAAGAGATCCTGAGCTCTGGCGGAGTGATTGATATTACACTGCAGGAATTCTATTGGAGCCGTTGTTGTGAATCCGCGGTTGTCACCTCGTCCATAGGCTCAGGAGCCGCTGAGTTTACTGGACTTGGAGCGTTGGCCCGTCGACCGCTCTTCTTCCTCTGACGAGCTGAGCACGACTTGCTCCCAACCCTGTGGGCCGCCGGCTTCTTAGCGGCCTCACAGACGCTGCAGTGGGGAGCAGCCGAACATCCCGTCGATTTGTGACCAGGCTTACTACATCTGTAGCACTGGTCACTTCGGTCCACGTCAGAAGGGCAACGGATTTTAACGTGCCCGACCTCTAGACAGCGGTAGCAGCGAAGGGGCACAGGTTCCAGGATTGACACCTTCGCCGAAACCCATCCCACCAACACTTTGCCCTTCGCTCCCAATTTTCTGGCTGCCGTAGTGGGGCAACGGACCCAGGCGGAGCCGAGACTGGAAGAGTCCCGCCGAATCTCACCTACCTTGACGGCCTCCGTGGAGCATTCGCCGTCTCTCGCCACCACCTCTACCAACTCTTGTTGGGTGACAGAGTCATCCAGTCCCGAGATACGCAGTTCGCTGCATTTCTCAGGCCTGGAGACCCTGACTTCTTCCGCGTTAAGGGCCTCCCTCAGTTTACTCGCGAGGGAGTCCGCCTGGTCCCAACTGGAGGCACCCGGCAGAACCAGTGCCCGAGCGCCGGTGGCGGTCGACACTATCTTGATGCCCTTTTCTAAGCCCAGGCTAGGCAGGTCGATCGCCGCCTTGGCCTTGGCAAGCACTCCGGCGTACGTAATGCCCTTTTCTTCAGCACCCGGTTGCAGCGTAACTACTACTGCTGAAGTTCGAGGGGTGCGAAGCTTAGGGCTGGCCTTAGGTTGAGCCTTTTTGGCCGCTTTAGGCGCTTCCTTTTTAGGCACTTCCTTCTTCTTCTTGCCTTTCTTTACAACCTGAACCCAACCATCGCCCTCTGACGGTTTGGGCTCAGGCACTTGTTTAGGCTGGGTAGGTTTGGCGGATGTTGAGGGCTTGCCAGCCCTAGCATCCTTCCCACCTTCCTGTTTCTTCTCTGTTGCCTTGCTCTTTTTCTTCTTCCTCTTGTTCTTACTTCCTTCTTTGTCTTGCACCTCTTTGGCCTTCTTACTGGCCAAGACTTGAGTAGCAGGCTCCCGGACCTCCTCACAGGCAACGTCGTTAGCGTCTACGACAATTGGCTGCGAGGGTGCCTTCTTGTCAGCCGCCAACGGAGGGCGGAGACGTTTTGCAGGAGGGAGCCTGTCCTCGTGCGCGGCTAATTTGGCGTCGACCATGAAGCCGATGCGCAACATGATGTTCCGCGTCAGCTCTTCCTCATCTATGGCCGGCTTTTGACAAGATCCTGCGGCAGGCAGTTCCTCCATGTCGCCAGAGCTACGCTGAGACGACTCGAACGCTTGCCGCAGTTGCCTTTGCTCGGCCTCGACCGTATCCAGTTTGGACCTGAGTCCCGTCAATTCCGTGCGCAGCTTTTTGTTCTCGGCTGCGAGTCTGCGGTTTTCTTCAGTGGCGGTACGCTCACCTAGTTCCGCCACCGATTCTGTAATCGCAGAACCCGCCTCCTTTAACAGTGCCACAAATTTCCCCTTTAGGTTTTTGGACTTGGTGGCAACGCTAAGGATAACGTCCACACTATCTCTAACCTGCTGCAGGAGGCCCTCAGTTGAGTCATCCTTCTCCTTCTCTTTGTCTCCGTCAGAGGCAGAAGACTCTACGGGTTTTAATCGTCTTCGTTTGCGAGCTTGTCTGGCGAGCTCCGAAATCTCTTGCTCAGCCTCCAGCTCCATCTCCTCGCGCTGGGCTTTGATGTAAGCCTGCTTTGCAGCAGCCAGGCCAACGTACTGCCCCGTTGTCGGGGGCCGGCCTCGCCCGCGCTTGCCAGCAACAGACACGGATCTCATCGTGCTGCTGCTCGCCTCTCCCTCTGAGTCTCCCGATTCCGAGTTACGGCGCGACCTACGCACATCCGTCTTGTCGTACGGCCAGAAGCGGCCTGACGTTCTCTGCGGTCGCTCCGTAACTCTAAGACTCCTAAACGAGACATCTGAACAGGAAGACATTGTCTCCACGTCCCGTTCTTCTCCTCTAGTCTTACGACTCTCCCTCCTTTCTCTGCCTGTACAGCCTTGCTGCTTCTCCTCTTGTTGGCCCTTCTGGCCCTCTCCTTCCTTACGGCCCTGCTGGCCCTCTTCCTCACACCGGCCCATCTGGCCCTTGTAATTTCGGCCCCACTGGCCCTCATCAACCTCCCTCTCTACGTCGTTTGGGTTTTTTAATTGTACGGTATCCATTGTTAGTCCCACGAGTAGTGGAGAAATAAAGGTCCACCCGGGCAGAGCTCCTATACCAAAACGGGTAAGCCTAGGTTTACTGACGCGAAGGACGGCAGGTATCCGCGCCAGAGGGGGGGCTTGAAACAGCTGCTCCAGCTGCCATACAGGCCTCGCCACCCCCCCCAAAAGCTTGCCTTAGGGGTTTTTCTCCGGGGTCCCTCCCCCTCGGGCCGGCCAATTAAGGCAAGCCCACCAGCCCCGCGGATGTCACGAGACATGACCGCTACTGTCCACGGGTCCGGTTCGGCCGACGGTTGGCCGAAGCCTGTCCACCCGATCGAGCCCTCTCGACCGGGCGAACCCGCCGCCCTCGCCCGTCACCGCCGTTTACCGGAATAAGTCCGGGACGCCGGCCGGGCCCGCCCCGCCCAACAGTTGCCTGCTAGCCGGGGCCTCTCCCCTCTGCTGACTATTAGCCGTCGGCAGACCAGTCTCAATGACATGGCCCACCGACGTTGCCCAGGACGCACCACGTGGAGGTTGTCAGCACGCGCCCCAACCTAACCTAACCTAACCTAACCTAACCTAACCTAACCTAACCTAACCTAACCTAACCTAACCTAACCTAACCTAACCTAACCTAACCTAACCTAACCTAACCTAACCTAACCTTTTTTTTTTTTTTTTTTTTTTTTTACGTTGGGAAAATGCGTTGAATCGCATACCACCGGAGCCGAGAACGGGAGGTGACTCCGGATGGTTATGTGGGGCTCTCCCCGCCTGAAGGGCGAGGCCTACCCACTAAAAACCCAACGAATTCCGTCCGCGTCTTGGATGGAGCGCCGCAGGATCCCTAGGGACTTCAACTGCAGGCGCCCCGACGCAGGACCCACACCGTGGCGCGGGCCCCAGACCATACCGCTAGCGGACGAGGATCCCCCCAGACCCCCGCCCACGGTATTGGGGCATAGCCCCCAACCAAGGCCCCCCTCGCAAGAGGGAGGGCCGCGCGTGGCGCACGCGCAATCGGGCGATCCCCGAGGAGGGTGCCGTTCGCCGCCATGTCCTAACTTCCCCGTCCATCCCTGTCTTCCCCGTCTTTCGGGCCGTTCCCTGCGTCGCCCGCTGCCCGGCCCAAGGCTGCGGGGAGCGAGTACTAGGCCGTACTAAACCGGGTACTAGGAGGAACAGACAGGTACTGGGCGGAACGACGGGTACTGGTGGCCCCACTCCCGTGCAATGAGGATCGTCGGCCGCAGCCGCAACCCATGGGCTCTCGCCCCGTCCTTACGGACCAACGCCCGCCCGTCACTGCCGTCATCCCGAATACGTCGGGGACGCCAGCCGGGCCCGCCCCGCCTAGCAGTTGCCCGGATTCTCCGGGACCCCTAGCCGAGGCCTCTCCTCCGCTGACTTTTAGCCGTCGGCGAGCTAGTCTCAGTGACATAGCCCGCCGCCGTTGCCCAGGACGCACCACGAGGAGGTAGTCAGCATAGCGCCCCAACCTAACCTAACCTAACCTAACCTAACCTAACCTAACCTAACCTAACCTAACCTAACCTAACCTAACCTAACCTAACCTAACCTAACCTAACCTAACCTAACCTAACCTTTTTTTTTTTTTTTTTTTTTTTTTTTTTTTTTTAACGTTGGGAAAATGCGTTGAATCGCATACCACCGGAGCCGAGAACGGGAGGTGACTCCGGATGGTTATGTGGGGCTCTCCCCGCCTGAGGGGCGAGGCCTACCCACTAAAAACCCAACGAATTCCGTCCGCGTCTTGGATGGAGCGCCGCAGGATCCCTAGGGATTTCGACTGCAGGCGCCCCGACGCAGGACCCACACCGTGGCGCGGGCCCCAGACCGTACCGTTAGCGGACGAGGATCCCCCCAGACCCCCGCCCACGGTATTGGGGCATAGCCCCCAACCAAGGCCCCCCTCGCAAGAGGGAGGGCCGCGCGTGGCGCACGCGCAATCGGGCGATCCCCGAGGAGGGTGCCGTTCGCCGCCATGTCCTAACTTCCCCGTCCATCCCTGTCTTCCCCGTCTTTCGGGCCGTTCCCTGCGTCGCCCGCTGCCCGGCCCAAGGCTGCGGGGAGCGAGTACTAGGCCGTACTAAACCGGGTACTAGGAGGAACAGACAGGTACTGGGCGGAACGACGGGTACTGGTGGCCCCACTCCCGTGCAATGGGGATCGTCGGCCGCAGCCGCAACCCACGGGCTTTCGCCCCGTCCTTACGGACCAACGCCCGCCCGTCACTGCCGTCATCCCGAATACGTCGGGGACGCCAGCCGGGCCCGCCCCGCCTAGCAGTTGCCCGGATTCTCCGGGACCCCTAGCCGAGGCCTCTCCTCCGCTGACTTTTAGCCGTCGGCGAGCTAGTCTCAGTGACATAGCCCGCCGCCGTTGCCCAGGACGCACCACGAGGAGGTAGTCAGCATAGCGCCCCAACCTAACCTAACCTAACCTAACCTTTTTTTTTTTTTTTTTTTTTTTTTTTTTTTTTTTTTTTTTTTTTTTTTTTTTTTTATAGTGGTGGGAATGCTCTTACGCATACCCCCGAGTGGGGTTATGTGGGACTCGCCGGCGACTGCCTGGCCCTACCCACTAAACCCACCACTGTACGGTTGCCGAACGCTTCGCATGTACCGGGGAATCAGGAACACGATTGTATGACTTCTGACCCCCGGATGCGTTGGCCCTTTTTGAGGCTCCTCCTCCTTGACTTCCCGCTGCTTAGCGCATCCGCACTACCACCGCGAGGCCGTTGAGGGGCAGCGAAAAACTTCGCCGCCCTATCGCTCTACGGGGGATGGAGATCATCGCGTCTCACTCTCCCCCGCGCTCTCCGGCGGCGCATGGGAAGATCGGTTGTGATCTCCCTTACCCTTTCCGCCTCCTCTTTTTCAAGCATTACGGCCTCACAGAAGGCCGTAAAGACGTCCCAAGACCTGTCACTTTCGGCTATGGCCTTGGCCACAGCTGAAAGCGACAGATCTCCACCCACCACATTTGCTAACGCTCCGCGAGGTGCTTCCCATGCGGAGCAGACTGCCAAAGTATGACCCACCGTGTCTGAGGGACAGTCACAGTGGTGACACTCCGGCGTTGGCTCCCTCCCGATGCGGCACAGATACTCCCCGAAACACCCGTGTCCCGAGAGTATCTGTGTCGCCCGATAACTGAGAGAGCCATGCCTCCTATCTACCCACTGTGACAGCACCGGCTGGATAGCCCGAATGGTCAAGTGGCCTGAGGAGGCGTGTGACAACCTATTGCTCCAATCTACTTCCATTGCCTTATTGAGCTCCATGCGCTTGGAAGAGATCTCTCTTAAGGCAGGCCTTCCTCCCCTTCGTATGGACTCCTCCCGCCAAGAGTAGAGCGATGCGAGGGTTCTCGCCTCCAGGTCCCACGGCGGGGACCCAGCTAACACACACGCCGCCTCGAGGGATATTGTGCGGTATCCTCTGACCACCCTGACGGCCATCGCTCTTTGCGCTTTGCGCAATAATGCGTTGTTCTGGCTCGTCAGGGCTTCAGACCACACTGGTGCCCCGTAGAGGGCCATCGATTTGATGACCCCCATGTACAGTCGCCTGACCGAGGTGTCGGGACCCCCTAAATTCGGCAGCAGCTGCGAAAGCGCACCTACTGCTCCCATCACTTTCGGAGCCAGCAGCCGAAAATGATCGACAAAGCTCCATCTGCTGTCGAGGACGAGTCCCAAGTACTTCATCGTCGACTTGACAGCGATATTCACCCCATCGACCATAATATGCGTACCCGGAGGGGGCGCACGTCGAGGCCCGTGAAAACACAGGGCCTCAGACTTTTCCAGAGCCACCTCCAGGCCCAACCTCCTGATGCGTGCCACCACATGTGCAACGCCCGCTGTGGCCAACCGGCACGCCTCCCTATGGGATTTTGCTGTCGCCGTGACCAGTGTATCGTCCGCGTAACACACTACGCCGACGTGGCGCAGGGTCTCCCCTCTCAGGACCCAGTCGTAACCGATGTTCCACAGGAGGGGGCCGAGAACCGACCCCTGTGGAACACCGCACGACATGGATCGCCTTTGCCAACCTCTTTGATCCTTGAATGTCACCGATCGATCACTCAGGTACGCCTCGATGACCCGACGAAGGTAGGGAGGCACCTGATGGTAATGAAGTGCCTCCCTGATACACCTCCAGGGCAAAGTGTTAAAGGCATTGGCGATGTCCAAGGACACCGCCACAACCACCTCGCCCCGGGATACCGCCTCCTCCGCCAGGCCTTTGACCCTGAGGATGGCACTCAAGGTTGACCGTCCCTTGCGGAAGCCGAACTGATTGTCCGACAAGTCCGGTCCACCCTCTCCCAGATGTTGGTTCAGTCTTGCCGCCAATACCCGTTCCATCAGTTTCCCGATTTCATCCAGCAGGACTATCGGCCTGAAGGCTGATGGAGTGTCTGCGGGTCGCCCCTCCTTTTGCAGCAGGACTAGCCTACCGTTTTTCCACGGTACGGGGAACTGCCCCTGCTCGAGGCACGCGCTATAGAGCCCTCTCAGTCTCGATTCGAAATCTATCACCGAGAGAGCATAAACTATAGCGCGGCCAGGAATGCCGTCAGGGCCGGGGGCGGTATTCTTGGACCGAAGCCGTGCCACCGCCGCCCTTAATTCCTCCCTCGTGACCTCCGGTATACTGCCATCGGAACCAACTACCTCCGTTGCCGACAGTGGGTGGGAATCCTCGCGGGCAGGGAAGAGAGTCCCCATTACCCTCTCCAGCAGCTCAGGCCTAAGGCTACTCGTCAACGGAGGGCCCCCCGAACGGAGCTTCCCTCTGACCATTTTATAGGGCCGCCCCCAGGGGTCATTGTTGACCTCCTGCAGCATTTCCTCTCTAGCCTGGGATTTGGCAGCAGCAATTGCAGCCTGCAGGGCTTTCTTGGCGTCCCTATATAAGCCGTAACGCTCCTCGTCCTCGGGGTCGGCTTCCTGAAGCCTACGCCTCCGGCGGTGCCTTGTGTACTGGCGCCTGGCGGCAACACACGCATTGCGCAGTTGCGAAATCTCTGCCGACCACCAGTACACACTCCGCGCGGCAGATCTTTGTCTGACCCGAGGCATAGACGCGTCGCAAACAGCACGCAGAGTTTCCCCGAACCACGCCACTTCCTCCTCCAAATTCACCGGCCTGGCGGGGGCCCTGGTCCAGGTGCTCACCATGCAGGCCTCCTCTAGCATGCCCCTATCGAGCCTTTTTATTGCCCACCGAGGGCCATCCATGCCCCGAGTTCCCGCTCGACCGGGGCCCGAGGTTTGGGTAGAGACATCGAACCGGATATACCGGTGGTCTGATAGTGTCTCCACCCCCTCAAGGACCCTCCAGTTCCGGACACGGCGCGCCAGGGCAGGGTCAGCGAACGAAACGTCCACAATAGACCCGCCCTGTTGCCGCACGCACGTGTCAACGTTCCCCCTGTTTAGCACATTTAAGCCAGTTGCGGCCGCCCACGCCTGCAGTGCCTCGCCCCGAGCATCAGTCCTCGGCGACCCCCACGCGACGGATTTCGCGTTGAGGTCACCGAGAACCAGAACCGAATGGGACCTTCCTCGCCCCACAAGCCTCTCCATTTCCCCCAAGAAACACTCGAACTCTGATAGAGTTTTATTTGGGGAGAAATAGGCCCCCACCACGTATGTGTCACCCAGCAATGCTGCCACACATCCCTGACCCTTCGAAACTTGTTCAAAGGGAAGGGAGCAAACAGCAGGCCGAGTGACAATTGCCACCTGACCGCTGAGATCCCCTAACCAATTGCCTCTGTCAGAGACATGGTAGGGCTCAGCGATCACCGCCACCTGTATAGACCACTCTGCCATGCTTTGAACCAAAAGGTCCTGAGCTCTGGCAGAGTGGTTCAAGTTCCCCTGCAAGATGCGCATTGGAGCCATTATTGACCTGCGACATCTGCCATCGTGTCCATCGGCTGAGGAACCGGGACTGGGGCAGTCGGTTGAGCTGCCACTTTCTTCGCCCCTCCTTTCGGTGGCTTTGAGCAGGATTTGCTGCCCAACAGGTGCTGTGCAGGTTTACCGCTCGCAGCGCACACACTACAGTGAGGGATCGCATCGCACTGTGCGGCAATGTGCCCCTTTTGACCGCAACGGTAACAGAGGTCGCTGCGATCGACCTCACACGTGCACTTCACCCGCACATGCCCACCTTCCAAACACCGGAAGCACCGCAGTGCCCTGGGTTCCAGCAACCGGATCTGCGCAGAGGCCCATCCTACCAGCAGCCTACCCTTCGCCGACAGCTTTTTGGCCGCCACAACGGGACAACGTGCCCAAGCTGTACCAAGCCCGCTAAGGTTCCTGCGGATCGCGCCGACCTTAACCGCCTCCAAAGAGCACTCTGTCTCCCTCACTATGGCAGTGGCTACCTCCTCTGGCGTAGTGGAGTCGTCCAGGCCGGTGATACGTATATCACAGCTCTTAGTGGGCCTGGAGACCCTAACGTCCTCACTCTGGAAGAGGCTTCTTAGCTTCTCCGCTAGGATGTCCGCTTGGCCCCCACTCGCAGCTCCTGGCAGCTCCATGATGCGGGCACCGGTCGCCGCGCCCCTGAAGCGAACACCTCCAGTGATGCCAATAGACTGAAGGTCTATCTTGGCCTTCGCCTCCTTTATGACGCCGTCATACGTCACCCCTCTGTCCTCAGCTCCAGGCTGCAGCGTGATAACCACCGCAGCCGAGCGAGGGTTACGAAGCCTAGGGGTGGAGGCGACCTTCTGGATCTGCGGGGCCTGCGGCTCCGCTCTCGCCTTTTGCGGTTTGCGGCCTCGCTTGACCACTTCCACCCAGCCCCCCTCCGTGGGCTCTGGAGCGGTCTCATCACCGCTTTGAATAGACGCCTGGGTAGCCAGGCGTACGGCTGCCCGTTCAGGACCAGCGTCCACTCGACTAATCGAGAGAACGCTAGGTCTTGAGGTCGGGTGAATGACCGCACCCACCTTGCCCTTCTTGGGCTTCCTCCGCTTCTTAGCGGTAACCTTCTTTGGCCTACTGTCAGAGGCCAGCGGCTGACGCACAGACATTGCTAGAGGTAGGCTAGCCTTAGCAACCTCCAGCTTGGCGTCTACCACCCTCCCCACTTTGGCCATGATTGCGGAGGTAATCCGCTCCACAAGCCGGTCCTCCTTCTGCGTCTCGGTTAGCTCGCTACGCGGCTCTTCCGACCGTCTAAGTCCGCTAGGGCGGGCTGAACCTTGCTCTCCTTTGAGCGCATCCACCTCCGACTGCAGCCTCTGCATCCCCTTCTGGATGTCGCTCATCTGAGCTTTAAGGCGGCGGTTCTCCTCCTGCAGCCGTGCAGTTTCGTCTGAAGCTGTACGCAAGTACAGCTTCCCTACTGACTCTTTAATAGCGGCTGCCGCCTCTTTCAGTTCCCGCACGAAGGTACCCTTAAGGTTGCCGGATTTTGTGGCAATCTTGTGGATCACCTCCGTCTGCTGCTCCACTATGTCCTTCAGGACACTGGCCAGTTCCGCATCCGTTTCCACCTCCGAGGCAGACAGCTCAGGTATCTGCGCCCGTTTGTCCTTGGCTTTTTTGGCCTCTTGGGACAACTCCTTCTCCATCTGGAGCTCGTGCTCGAGTCTCTCCGCCTCCACCAGCGCCTGTTTCGCCTGTGCGAGTCCGACATACTGCCCTGTGGTAGGGGGACGACCCCTGCCTCGTCGGCTAGCTGTAGTCGGCACCTTTGGTACAGGCCGCCCACCTTCTGCTGCGGACAACTCTGCGTCTGCATCCGTGTCCGAGCGAACTCTCTTTCGGCCATCGTCGTTTGACGGGCCGGGCACTGGAGACTGTCGCCCAGTCTCCATCACCACCGCTTCCATATCGGATTCTGTCTCCGTATCCTTCTCCTCTCCTCTTCGTTTCTCTATCTTTTTCTGTTTTTTATCCATTCTGTTCCCACGAGAATGGGGGATAAAAAAGTCGACCGCAGCGTACCCCCTGTAGCCACGGCAACCCACATACACCCGGGAGTAGGGAGTTTTCCCGGGGTTGGTCGCTAACGGCAGGGCTCCCCCCTACCGCTCCGTAGAGCGCCCCGACGCCACGCACCTCAGCGCCGGGAACTCGGGGTTTTTTAACGAGGTTATCCTTCCTCTTGGGCCGGCCAATTAAGGCAAGCCCCTCACCCCTTCCCCCCAGTCACAAAACATGCCTGCTTCCCGGGGGGGGAGACGAGTTTGCCGGTGGTGGCCTGAAAGGCCTGCTTGCCAGCCGGGAGTTACCCCAGCCAACGAAGCCCACCGCCCATGGCCTCACTGCCGCTGCTCAGAATACGTCTGAGACGCCAGCGAGCCACTCCGCACCTTCTTCTTCCACAGCTACCGAGCAGCGCTCTGCGATGGACAATCCACCGCAGAACGCCGCCCGGCAGCGTGAAACGCATCACCCTCTCCGGTCCCATCCGGACCCAACACCTCCTCCTGAGCCTCTATCCTCAGTTCTCTCTGCTAATCAGAGAGAACGGGAGAGGCTTCTCACCTTGCCGGGTTATTGGCCATCGGCAGTCAACTGCTAATATAACATTACCAGTTGACCGCCGATGTTACCAGGGCGCACCACGTGGAGGTTACCCGGCCTAGCGCCCCAACCTAACCTAACCTAACCTAACCTAACCTAACCTAACCTAACCTAACCTAACCTAACCTAACCTTTTTTTTTTTTTTTTTTTTTTAACGTTGGGAAAATGCGTTGAATCGCATACCACCGGAGCCGAGAACGGGAGGTGACTCCGGATGGTTATGTGGGGCTCTCCCCGCCTGAAGGGCGAGGCCTACCCACTAAAAACCCAACGAATTCCGTCCGCGTCTTGGATGGAGCGCCGCAGGATCCCTAGGGACTTCAACTGCAGGCGCCCCGACGCAGGACCCACACCGTGGCGCGGGCCCCAGACCATACCGCTAGCGGACGAGGATCCCCCCAGACCCCCGCCCACGGTATTGGGGCATAGCCCCCAACCAAGGCCCCCCTCGCAAGAGGGAGGGCCGCGCGTGGCGCACGCGCAATCGGGCGATCCCCGAGGAGGGTGCCGTTCGCCGCCATGTCCTAACTTCCCCGTCTATCCCTGTGTTCCCCGTCTTTCGGGCCGTTCCCTGCGTCGCCCGCTGCCCGGCCCAAGGCTGCGGGGAGCGAGTACTAGGCCGTACTAAACCGGGTACTGGGAGGAACAGACAGGTACTGGGCGGAACGACGGGTACTGGTGGCCCCACTCCCGTGCAATGGGGATCGTCGGCCGCAGCCGCAACCCATGGGCTTTCGCCCCGTCCTTACGGACCAACGCCCGCCCGTCACTGCCGTCATCCCGAATACGTCGGGGACGCCAGCCGGGCCCGCCCCGCCTAGCAGTGACCCAGGTTCAATACCCGGGACCCCTAGCCGAGGCCTCTCCTCCGCTGACTTTTAGCCGTCGGCGAGCTAGTCTCAGTGACATAGCCCGCCGCCGTTGCCCAGGACGCACCACGAGGAGGTAGTCAGCATAGCGCCCCAACCTTTTTTTTTTTTTTTTTTTTTAACGGTGTGAAAATGCGTTAAATCGCATACCACCGGGAGCCGAGAATGGGAGGTGGCTCCCGGTGGTTATGTGGGGCTCTCCCCGCCAGAAGGGCGGGGCCTACCCACTAAAAACACACCGACTTCCGTCTGCGCCTTAAGGGGTGCCGTAGGATCTCGAAAGAATTCGACTACGGGCACCCCAACGCCGGGCCCGCACTAAAGGCGGCGCCCCCCTCACTGTTAAGGGCGTCCCCGGAAGTGAGGACGCCCTACAGCCAATACCGCTTGCGGGCGAGGGCCCTCCCAGACCCCCGCCCACGGTATCGGGGCTAGAGAGATTTCTCTTCTAGCCCCCCCTCTTGACCCCCCCTCGCAAAATGGAGGGGGCCGCGCGCGCCGGAACATGGCGCGCGCGGTCGGGCGACCCCTTTGAGGCCCCCGACCATGACGTGACGTGACGGGGCGTGACCGCCCCGGTTACGGCACAGGGGGGAGGTGATGGGCATAACGCCTCCTTCGCCCCCCCGGCCTCCTCCTGCGACGCGGGTCCGTGGCATTGGCCTCTCGGACCCGCTCATTCGCCTCCTTCTGCGAGATCACTGCCTCGCAGAAGTCGACGGCTGCCGTCCACAGCCGCTCGCTGTCGAGCATGGCTTCGACCAGGCTCGACAGCGTCAGCGTCCCCCCTCCCATTTGCGCCGCCAGAGTTTGTCTTTGAAGACCCCAGGCGGCGCATTCCGTCAGAGTGTGACGCGCCGTATCTACCGGCGCGCCACACTCATGGCAGGCCGGGGTGCTTTCCCGGCCCGCTATCCGGTGCAGGTACTCGCCGAAGCAACCGTGCCCCGACAGTACCTGCACCAACCGGTAGGTCACTACCCCGTGCCGTCGGGTGACCCACCGGGAGAGGTGGGGGCGAATTGCCTCCACCGTCTCATGTCCGGCAACCGGCGACCGGAGCGCCTCGCCCCACCGTCGGATCAGGACCTCATCCGCCGCCGTCCTGACCCGACTCACCTCCGCCAGCAAAGGCCGGTGCCCCCGGGCCCTGGCATCCCCTCTGTAGCGGTGGACCGCCGCGAGAACCTCAGCTTGAAGCTCCCACGGCGGATCCGCCGCCAGGACGGTCGCCGCCGTCCAACTGACCGTCCTGTAGGCCCTCACCGCCCGCACCGCGATGACTCGCTGCGGTGCCCGCAGGAGCCGAATATTGCGGGATAGCGCCCCAACCTAACCTAACCTTTTTTTTTTTTTTTTTTTTTTTTTTTTATTTTTTTTTTTTTTTTACGTTGGGAAAATGCGTTAAATCGCATACCACCGGAGCCGAGAACGGGAGGTGACTCCGGATGGTTATGTGGGGCTCTCCCCGCCAGAAGGGCGGGGCCTACCCACTAAAAACCCAACGACTTCCGTCCGCGCGTCTTAAGTGGGGTGCCGTAGGATCCCTAGGGATTCCACCACAGGCACCCCGACGCCGGGCCCGCTCTGTTTTGCGCGGGCCCCCTCCCTGGATGGGGCATCCCCGGGAGTGAGGACGCCCCCCAGACCGTACCGCTTGCGGGCGAGGGCCCTCCCAGACCCCCGCCCACGGTATCGGGGCTAGAGAGTTATCTCATCTAGCCCCCATCCCAGGCCCCCCTCGCAAAATGGGGGGGGCCGCGCGCGCCGGAGCGTGGCGCGCGCAGTCGGGCGATCCCCTTTGGGGTCCCCGACCGTGACCCGACGGGGCATTTGGGCCACCCCGTCTACGGCACAGGGGGAGGTATGGCATAGCGCCTTCTCCGCCCCCCCGGCCTCCTCATCCTTCGCGGGTCCGCGGTGTTCGCCTCGCGGACCCTTTCGTTTGCCTCCTTCTGCGAAATGATGCTCTCGCAGAAGGAGGCTACGGCATCCCATTTCCTCTCGCTGTCGAGAATCGCCGCTATGACGGCGGACAGCGAGAGGTCCCCTCCCACCTCTGCCACCAGGGCCCGCCTTTCCGGGCCCCAAGCAGCACATTCCGCCAAGGTGTGGCGCGCCGTGTCATATGGCGCGCCACACTCGTGGCAGGCCGGGGTGTCTTCCCGGCCCGCAATCCGGTGCAGGTACCCTCCAAAGCACCCGTGCCCGGAGAGTACCTGTGTCAACCGGAACGTTAATTCCCCGTGGCCCCGGTACACCCACTGGGACAGGTGTGGGCGAATGCCAGCCACCGTTTCGTGGCCGGCGACCGGGGACCGCAGCTCCGCCTCCCACCGCTCAATCAGAGCCTCTTCCGCGGAGGCCCTGAAGCGGCTCATCTCGCCGACACTAGGACGGTGTCCGCGAGCCCTTGCATCCCCCCTGAAGCGGTGGACCGCCGCGAGAACCTCCGCTTGGAGCTCCCACGGGGGATCCGCCGCCAGGAGGGTGGCCGCCGTCCAGGACACCGTCCTGTACGCCCTGCAGGCGCGCACCGCGATGACCCTCTGCGGCCCACGCAGGAGGGTCTTGTTGCGGGCGTCCAGGGCGTCCACCCAGATCGGGGCGCCGTACATTGCCATACTCCGGATTACTCCGGAGTATAAGCGACGGCACCTCGACCCGGGCCCCCGCAGATTCGGCAACAGTCGTGCCAGTGCGGCGGCCGCCGAGACCAGTTTCGGGGCCAACTGTGCGAAGTGGGCCCCGAACTTCCACCTTCCGTCGAGAATGAGGCCCAGATACTTCATCTGGGCCTTCAGTTCGACGGTCTCCCCCATCAGGGCTATGGATGCCCCTCTAGGCGGCCCCCTCCAAGGGGCATGGAAGAGGAGGGCCTCCGTCTTGTCGACAGAGACCCTCAGACCCAGGCTCTGAATCCGGTCGATCACGACGGACACCGCCATGCTCGACCGGAACTGGGTCTCTTCCCAACTCTCTCCCCGGGCTGTGACCAGGGTGTCGTCCGCGTAGCACAACACCCCTGTGTCCGGGAAGAGTGGCCCTCGCAGCACCCAGTTGTAGCCTACGTTCCACAAGATCGGCCCGAGGACCGACCCCTGTGGAACGCCACACTCCACCCTGTGCCTATGTAGGCCGCCGTCCGGCCCCTCCCAGACCACTGTGCGGTCCCCTAGGTACGCGCGCAACAGCCTCACCAGGTACGGAGGCACTCCATGATAGCGGAGCGCCTCCATGATGACCCAGAACGGGAGGCTGTTGAACGCGTTTTTTATGTCAAGGGAGACCGCCAGCACTGAGTCCCCCTCCGAGACCGCCTCCGTCGTGAGGTCCTTTAATCTTGCCAGGGCGTCCATCGTTGAACGGCCCGCCCTGAATCCGAACTGGACCTCTGACAGAGACGGTCCAACACCTTCCAAGTGGTGGACGAGGCGGAGAGCGAGGACACGCTCAAACAATTTACCCGCCTCGTCCAACAACACAATGGGCCGATACGCCGAGGGCGAATCGGCCGGCCTTCCCGCCTTTGGAATTAAGCATAGGCGTCCCTCCTTCCACAGCTGCGGGAATCGGCCCGTGCTTATGCACGCGTCATATAGCTCCCGCAGCTGTACCCCCAAGTGTTCCGAGGCGATATACACAACTCGCCTCGGAACGCCGTCTGGGCCTGGAGCCCTTCGGCCGCCTCTTATCCGGTGGAGCACCGCCTTCATTTCCCCGTCAGTGACGAGGGGCGGCGACTCCACCTCCACTTCCTCCGTCGGGGGGCACATCAGGAACGGGGCATAGGTCCCCGCTCCGGTGGCCGACCCGACGGTCGGGGGGCTGGGAAAAAGCTCCCCCACAACCCTCCTTAGGAGCTCCGGCGGAAGGGACTCGGTGGCGGGGAGGCCCATGGCTTGAAGTTTCCTTCTCGCCGCTTTGTAGGGCCGCCCCCACGGATACCGGTCCAGTTCCGCCAACAGCTCATCCCTTGCTAGGGCTTTCGCCCGACATATAGCAAGCTGCAGGGCCTTCTTCGCATCGCGATAGAGGCCCCGCAGCTGCTCCTCCAGGTCCGGGTCGATGCCGTTACGGCGCCGGCACCGGACGTAAGCCCTGCGGGCCCTGTTGGCGGACACCCGGAGTTCGGCTATCTCCGGGGTCCACCAATAGACCGCCCTTTTTCTCCGCCACGGACGCGCTTTGGGCATGGCGGCGGCGCAGACCCTGGTTAGGGCCTGCCGCATGCGGAGCGCCAGCGCATCCGGGCAGAGTTCCTCCGGGGCGGCGTCCGCGGCCCACCGCTCGACAATTGCCGCCTCCCGCGCCATTTCCCGATCCAGCTTGGCCAGGGCCCAGCGCGGAAAGCGGCTCGGGCCCCTTGGAGGGGCGGCGTCCTGTTGGAGGGGGGGAGACACTTCGAACCTTATATATTGATGGTCCGACAGTGTCTCCACGTCCTCCTCCACCTTCCACCCGCACACCCTGCGCGCGATCGCGGGGGTGGCGAACGTTAAGTCCACCACGGACCCCCCACGCGACCGCACACAGGTGTGCACCGCCCCCCTGTTTAGAAGGGACAGCCCAGACTGGATCGACCAGACCTGGACTGCCCTTCCTCTCGGGTCCGTGGCCGGGTTGCCCCAGGCCACCGACTTGGCGTTGAAGTCGCCGAGGACAATTATTGCCCCCGACGACTGTCTTAACGAGGCCGCCCTGATGGAGTCGAGCCAGACCTCGAACTCCACCAGGGGACGATTGGGGGAGAAGTACACCCCAATTAGGGTGTACTCCCCGAGCCCCACCACCACATAGCCCGAACCCCTCTCTTTGACTGAGAGGGGTGGGCCGTCCCCGTCCAACGTAGTTACGGCCACCGAACCGTCCAAATCCCCCGCCCAATGAGAGTGCGGGGGGACATAATAAGGCTCGGCGGCCACCCCCACTGATATTTCCCACTCCGCCATGGACTGCAGGAATACGTCCTGCGCCCCGGCGGAGTGGTTCAGATTCCCCTGAAGGACTTTGAGGTGCGCTGTACCTAACATTGCGACACCTCAAAGTCCATTTGCGCCTCAGCTTGGCGCCCTTCCTTATTGGCGGCGGGGGCGGCCCGAGCCCCTGTTCCGTCCCTTCCCTTGATGGAGGGAGGAGCGCAGCTCCTTCCGCCCATCACGTGGCCCGAAGGCCGCCCCGCCTCGGCGCAGATTGCGCAGCGAACTTTCTTCGCCGCGCAATCAGCACCGCGGTGCCCCTCATCGCCGCACCGGTAGCAAAGTTTGCTCCGGTCGGCTTTGGAGGGACACCTTGGCCATGTGTGGCCCAGCCCCATGCACTTATGGCAGCGCATGGGGCGCTGCTCCAGTGCTTGGACCCTGGCCGAGCTCCACCCGACCAGGATCTTTCCTGCCGCTATCACGGCCTTCGCCGCGACCACTGGGCACATGACTATGCATTTGCCCATTCCCCCCGGGCCCGTCCCGATGGCCGTCACCTTCACCTGCTCCGCAGAGCAGGCTCCGGTCTTGGCGACGGCGGCCGCCACCATTTCCTTGGTGGCGGAGTCATCCAGCCCCACCACGCGGATGTCCGCCGTTTTGGTGGGGCAGGAGACTTTAGCCACCCCGTCGAGGGCGGTGCGCAGCCTTCCGGCCAGCACGTCTGCCTTCTCAGGACCCTGGGATTTGGGAATCTCCAGGATCCTGGACCCCATCGCGGTGCGCCGGATGGTCACCATGCCGGGCCCCAGCCCGACCTCCGCCAAGTCCACTGCCTCCCTGGCCCGCGTCAGCACCTCGCTGTAGGTGATCCCCCTCTCTGCAGCCTCTGGCTGCAATGTGAGGACCACCGCGGCGCTGTCCGGAGCCTTTAGGACGGGCTTTGGCTTGGCCTTGCCCTTCTGAGCCGGCGCGGCGGCCGGTTTAGCCGATGCCCGGGGAGCGGGTGTCGGCGCCTTCTTGGCGGCGGCGGGAGGGGAGGATGTCTTCCCCTTCGCTTTGCCCTTTACCACCGTGGCCCAGGTGTCCGGGGCCCGCGAGGGCCCAGCAACCGGTTCCATCGGCGGCGCACTCACGGCAGGAGCCACGGGGGGCGGCGGGGGCACGGGAGCGGGAGGCGTTGCCTTCCCCTTTCCCTTCCCCTTCCCCTTATTCATCCGTTTGCCCTGACCCTCAGCGGGCTGAGAGGGCTGAGAGGGCTTGGAAGGCGCCGGTTGGGAGGCCCGGGGGGCTGCCACCGGCTGCTCTTGCGCAGCCCTCTTCCTGTCCGCCGCCAGGGGCGGGCGTAACACCTTCTCAGGCAGAAGCCTGTGGTCGATGCCGTCAATGCGTGCATCGACCCGGGCGTTCACCATTGCCCCCACGGTGGAGGCGATGTACGCCTTCAACTCCTCCAACATCTCTTCGGGAGACATGGAGGAGCCGGCGAAAGCGGACGCCTTGGACGCCTTTTTGGCAGCCGACGCGTCTTTTTTCATCGCCGCAAATTCCGCCCTAAAGGCCTTCCTTTCCTCGCGCATGAGCTCGACTTCCCGTCTCAACCGGGTGTTGTCGGCCCATGCGCGTTTCACCTCGTCGTTTTCGTTCCTCGCCGTGAGGGCGTCGACGATGTCGCCCAGTGCGGTCACGGCGTCATTTAGAGCCCGCACATGCGTGCCCTTTAAGTTCCCAGACTTCTGGGCAACATCTTTGATGGCCGCCATGCTTGCGCCGGCCATCCTCCTCAACTCCTGCGCGTCCTGGCGCGTGTCCCGGACCTCCAGCGAGCAATAATTCTTGCCCGCCGGCACGACCGAAACTTTCCCCCCGTTGTCTTCTCTCGGCGGGCGCGGCTTAAGGAAAGTAAGTCGGAGCCCTTTTGGGGTCCGACCACTCTCTACCGAGCTGTCGCGCGAGCGCGAGCCAATGCTCGGAGACTCCTCACCGCTGTCTACCGACAGACCTCTCCGTTTGACGGAAGCCTCGGTCTCCGTCTCTGATCCGCTGTCTAAAGACGGCGGACGCGACCTTTTGGGGCGTTCCTGCCCCCCCTGACCCAAATTTATGGGAGTGGGGATGACACCCACAACCTAACCTAACCTAACCTAACCTTTTTTTTTTTTTTTTTTTTTTTTTTAACGTTGGGAAAATGCGTTGAATCGCATACCACCGGAGCCGAGAACGGGAGGTGACTCCGGATGGTTATGTGGGGCTCTCCCCGCCTGAAGGGCGAGGCCTACCCACTAAAAACCCAACGAATTCCGTCCGCGTCTTGGATGGAGCGCCGCAGGATCCCTAGGGACTTCAACTGCAGGCGCCCCGACGCAGGACCCACACCGTGGCGCGGGCCCCAGACCATACCGCTAGCGGACGAGGATCCCCCCAGACCCCCGCCCACGGTATTGGGGCATAGCCCCCAACCAAGGCCCCCCTCGCAAGAGGGAGGGCCGCGCGTGGCGCACGCGCAATCGGGCGATCCCCGAGGAGGGTGCCGTTCGCCGCCATGTCCTAACTTCCCCGTCCATCCCTGTGTTCCCCGTCTTTCGGGCCGTTCCCTGCGTCGCCCGCTGCCCGGCCCAAGGCTGCGGGGAGCGAGTACTAGGCCGTACTAATCCGGGTACTGGGAGGAACAGACAGGTACTGGGCGGAACGACGGGTACTGGCGGCCCCACTCCCGTGCAATGGGGATCGTCGGCCGCAGCCGCAACCCACGGGCTTTCGCCCCGTCCTTACGGACCAACGCCCGCCCGTCACTGCCGTCATCCCGAATACGTCGGGGACGCCAGCCGGGCCCGCCCCGCCTAGCAGTTGCCCGGATTCTCCGGGACCCCTAGCCGAGGCCTCTCCTCCGCTGACTTTTAGCCGTCGGCGAGCTAGTCTCAGTGACATAGCCCGCCGCCGTTGCCCAGGACGCACCACGAGGAGGTAGTCAGCATAGCGCCCCAGTCAGCATAGCGCCCCAACCTAACCTAACCTAACCTAACCTAACCTAACCTTTTTTTTTTTTTTTTTTTTTTTTTTTTTTTTTTTTTTTTTTTTTTTTTTTTTTTTTTTTTTTTTAACGTTGGGAAAATGCGTTGAATCGCATACCACCGGAGCCGAGAACGGGAGGTGACTCCGGATGGTTATGTGGGGCTCTCCCCGCCAGAAGGGCGGGGCCTACCCACTAAAAACCCAACGACTTCCGTCTGCGTCTTAAGGGGGTGCCGTAGGATCTCGAAAGAATTCGACTACGGGCACCCCAACGCCGGGCCCGCACTAAAGGCGGCGCCCCCCTCACTGTTAAGGGCGTCCCCGGAAGTGAGGACGCCCTACAGCCAATACCGCTCGCGGGCGAGGGCCCTCCCAGACCCCCGCCCACGGTATCGGGGCTAGAGAGATTTCTCTTCTAGCCCCCCCTCTTGACCCCCCCTCGCAAAATGGAGGGGGCCGCGCGCGCCGGAACATGGCGCGCGCGGTCGGGCGACCCCTTTGGGGCCCCCGACCATGACGTGACGTGACGGGGCGTGAGGCCGCCCCGGTTACGGCACAGGGGGGAGGTGATGGGCATAACGCCTCCTTCGCCCCCCCGGCCTCCTCCTGCGACGCGGGTCCGCGGCATTGGCCTCTCGGACCCGCTCATTCGCCTCCTTCTGCGAGATCACTGCCTCGCAGAAGTCGACGGCTGCCGTCCACAGCCGCTCGCTGTCGAGCATGGCTTCGACCAGGCTCGACAGCGACAGCGTCCCCCCTCCCATTTGCGCCGCCAGAGTCTGTCTTTGCAGACCCCAGGCGGCGCATTCCGTCAGAGTGTGACGCGCCGTATCAACCGGCGCGCCACACTCGTGGCAGGCCGGGGTGCTTTCCCGGCCCGCTATCCGGTGCAGGTACTCGCCGAAGCAGCCATGCCCCGACAGTACCTGCACCAACCTAAAGGTTAACACCCCATGTCTTCGGGCGACCCACCGGGAGAGGTGAGGCCGAATGGCCTCCACCGTCTCCCTTCCGGCAACCGGCGACCGGAGCGCCTCCCCCCACCGTCGGATCAGGACCTCGTCCGCCGCAGTCCTGACCCGACTTACCTCCGCCATCAAGGGCCGGTGACCCCGGGCCCTGGCGTCCCCCCTATAGCGGTGGACCGCCGCGAGAACCTCGGCCTGAAGCTCCCACGGCGGATCCGCCGCCAGGAGAGTCGCCGCCGTCCAGCTAACCGTACGGTAGGCCCTCACCGCCCGCACCGCGATGACTCGCTGCGGGGCCCGCAGGAGTCGTATGTTGCGGGCGTTGAGGGCGTCCGCCCAAATTGGGGCGCCGTATAGGGCCATACTCCGGATTATTCCGGAGTAAAGCCGACGGCACCCCGACCCCGGACCGCCTACGTTGGGCAGCAGCCTGCCCAGCGCGGCGGCGGCGGATATCAGCTTCGGGGCCAGCTGGGTGAAATGGGCCCCGAAGTTCCACCGCCCGTCCAGTACAAGGCCCAGATACCGCATCTGGGCCCTGACCGCCACCCTCTCGCCGAAGAGGGTGATGCCCGCCCCCCTCGGTGCCCCTCTGCGCGGCCCGTGGAAGTAAAGAGCCTCCGTCTTTTCGACGGAGACTCTCAATCCGAGGCTCGAGATCCGGTCGACCACAACAGAGACTGCGGTGGTCGCCCGGAACTCGACCTCCTCCCACGAGCCACCCCTAGCGGTGATAAGGGTGTCGTCGGCGTAGCAGGACACCCCTATCCCCGGGAAGATTGGGCCCCTGAGGACCCAATCGTACCCGACGTTCCACAAGGTCGGTCCGAGAACCGAGCCTTGTGGAACCCCGCACGCCACCCGATGACGGTGCAGAGCACCGTCCGCCCCCTCCCAGGCCACTGTGCGGCCCCGCAGGTACGCCCCCAACAGCTCCCTCAGGTAAAGAGGCACCCCATGGTAGCGGAGTGCCTCTTCGATCACCCAGTGGGGGAGGCTGTTGAAGGCGTTCCGGACGTCCAACGAGACCGCCAGGACTCCTTCCCCCTCCTCAACCGCCCCCCTTGTGAGGACCTTCAGCGACTCCAGGGCGTCGACGGTCGAACGACCCGCCCTGAAGCCGTACTGGGCCTCCGACAGGGGCGGCCCAACTCCCTCCAGATGCTGAATGAGGCGGGCAGCGAGAATCCTCTCGAAAAGCTTGCCCGCCTCATCCAGCAAGACTATTGGCCTGTATGCCGAAGCCGAGTCGGCTGGCCGGCCCGCCTTCGGCAACAGGCAAAGTCTTCCCTCTTTCCACAGCTGCGGGAACTCTCCGGTGCGTATGCACGCATCGAAGAGCTCCCGCAACTGCTCCCCCAAGTATTCCGAGGCGAGATGAAGCACTCGCCTCGGGACGCCATCCGGACCAGGGGCCTTCCGACCACCCCGGATCCGGTCGAGTGCGTCCTCCATCTCCCCGTCTGTTACGGGGGGACGAGGAGCCTCCGCCATTCCTCCCCCGACCTCCGGGGGGGCCATCAGAAACGGGGCGTAAACCCCCGCTTCAGTGGGCGCCCCGACGGGCGGAGGGTTGGGGAACAATTCCCCTACCACCCGGCGGAGGAGAGCTGGCGGCAGAGTCTCCGTAGCGGGGGGGCCCTGGGCGCAAAGTTTATTTCGCGCCACTTTGTAGGGCCGCCCCCATGGATCTCTGTTGAGATCCGCCAGCATCTCCTCTCTCGCATCGGCCTTGGCCCGGCTTATGGCCAGCTGCAGGGTCTTTCTCGCCTCGCGGTAGAGACCCCGCAGCCGACTCTCCAGGTCCGGGTCCAGGCCGTTGCGCCGCCGACACCGCACGTAGGCCCTCCTGGCTCTGTTGGCGGACGCCCGGAGATCCGCGATCTCCGGCGTCCACCAGTAGACCGCCCGCCGCCTCCTCCACCGACGCGCCCTTGGCATCGCCGCATTGCAGACCCTTGTAAGGGCCTCGCGCAAGCGGCCGGCCAGGACGTCGGGGTTGGCTTCCTCGCTGGAGTCGGCGATCCATCCTTGAAAGATCGCCGCCTCCCGCGCCAGCTCCACGTCTAGTTTCGCCAGCGCCCACCTTGGGAAGCCAGCGTTCCCGCCCCTAGGGGCACCCTCTTGTGGGAGGAGGGGAGACACCTCGAACCGGATATATTTATGGTCCGAGAGTGTCTCCACGTCCTCCTCCACCCTCCAGCCCTGCACTCTGCGCGCGATCGCGGGGGTGGCGAACGTAAGGTCCACCACGGACCCCCCACGCGACCGCACGCAGGTGTGGGCGGTGCCCCTATTTAGGAGGGACAGTCCAGCTTGGATTGACCAAATCTGGACCGCCCTCCCCCTCACGTCCGTGGCCGGGTTGCCCCAGGCCACGGACTTGGCGTTGAAGTCGCCGAGGACGATTACCATCCCCGGCGACTGCCGCGCCACCGCGGCCCTGACGGAGTCGAGCCATGACTCGAACTCCGCCAGTGGGCGGTTGGGGGAGAAGTACACACCGATGAGTATGTACTCCCCCCACGCCGCCGCCACGTAGCCCGAGCCCCTCTCTTTAACCGAGAGGGGCGGGCCATCCCCGCCCGGGACCACCACCGCCACCGAGCCGTCCAGGTCCCCCGCCCAATAAGGGTGAGCTGGGGGCACGAAGTACGGCTCGGCGGCTACACCCACCGAGACCTCCCACTGCGCCAGGGACTGCAGGAACAGGTCCTGTGCCCCGGAGCAGTGGTTGAGGTTCGTCTGGAGGACTTTCAGATGTCGGGACCTAATCATTCCGACATCTGAAGTGAGTCCTCCCGCGCCCTCGACGGGCGTCCGGCATTGGTGGCGGTGCGGGCGGTCCGTGCCCACACTGTGCTCTTCCCTCTGGTGGTGGGTGGGGCACACTTTTTCCCACCCATCACGTGGCCCGCAGGCCTTCCCGCCTCCGCACAGATTGCACAGCGTGGCTTCGCTGTGCAACTGGCGGAGTCGTGTCCCTCCTCGCCACACCGGTAGCACAGAGTGCCCCGGTCGGCCTTAGAGGGACACCTGGACCGCGTGTGACCAACGCCCATACACTTATAACAGCGCAGTGGGCGCTGGTCCAAGGCCGTGACCCTGGCGGAACTCCATCCGACCAGGATCCGGCCCGCAGCCAATACGGCCTTGGCCGCCAGGACCGGGCACCCCACCACGGTGGAGCCCAGTCCCCCAGGACCCTCGACGATGGCCGTGACCCTGACCTGTTCCGCGGAACAGGCCCCGGTCCGGGCCACCGCCGCGGCCACCAACTCCCTGGTGACCGAGTCGTCCAGCCCCACCACGCGGAGATCCGCGCATTTAGTGGGGCGGGCGACATCGGCCACTCCGTCCAGCACGGTGCGGAGCCGTGCTGTGAGGGCGTCGACTTTGTCGGCGCCCTGGGAGTTGGCAACCTCCACCTTCCTTCCCCCCGCTGCCGTGTTGCCCAGCCTGATGGAGTTGGGGTCGATACCCAACTCCCCCAGGCTGACCTCCTCCCTGGCCTTGCGGAGGACCTCCGCATATGTGATGCCCTTAGCCGCAGCCTCCGGCTTAAGGGTCATCACTACGGCGGCAGAGGTCGGCGCGGCCAGTTTGGGCTTGGCGTTGGCCTTGCCCTTTCCTGACCCCGCTCCACTCTGGCCGCCAGCCCTCCTTGGAGCCGGTTGTGAAGCCGGCTTGGGGGCGGGGGGGGAAGGAACCTTCTTCCCCTTCCCCTTCTTCACGACGGTGGCCCAGGTCTCCACCGCACGTGAGGGTCCCGCCGTTGGCTCCCTCGTCGGGGCCACCGGCGGTGGACGTGTTACTGGGGCAGGGGGGGGCGCGGGAGGGGCAGGCGTAGCCTTACCCCTCCCCTTACCCTTCCCCTTCCCCTTCTTACCGCCGCTTGTTGACGGCGCAGGGTTCGTTTGGTCGGCCTGGGGGGCCGCCTTTTGCGCCTGCGTCGCCGCCTTCTTGTCCGCCGCGAGGGGCGGACGCTCCGGCCTCATGGGGAGGAGACGGTCGCGGTACGCCTCAAAGCGGGCGTCGACCGCCTCCTGCACCGAGGAGGTGATGAGGACCTTCAGGTCCTCAAACATCTCCTGCGCCGTCAATGTTGATGATGAGGGCGCGGGAGGCAGCGCCTTGACGGCAGCTCGCATGCTTGCGAACTCCGTCCTATACGCCTTCCTCTCCGCCCTCATCAACTCCACCTCGCGGCGGAGCCGAGCGTTGTCAGCCCACGCCTGTTTGGCCTCCTCGGACTGATTCCGGGCGACCAACGCCTCCACTACACCCTCGAGGACGTTCATCGCCTCCTTAAGGGCCCGCACATGTGTACCCTTCAGGTGCCCAGAGGTCCGCGCAACCATATCTATGGCCTGGATGGATTTAGAGGCCATAGATTGGAGCGCCTGGGCATCCTGACGGGTATCCCTCTCTTCAAGCGGGCAATGATTTTTGCCCGCTGGTACCGCCTTCTTTTTGCCCCCTGCTTCGCTGTCTCCCAGCGGGGGCGGTTTTCGGAACGACAGCACGAGCCCCTTTGGGGTTCGGCCGTCGCCCGGAGAATTGTCGCGCGATACATCCCGCGACACATTACGCGACACGTCCCGCGATCCGTCGCGAGACATGTCCCAGGACACGTCCCGCGAAGTACCGCGCGACACACCACTTCCCTCACGGGAGACTCCCCTCCTTTTTACGGAGGACTCCGTCTCCGTGTCGGAGCCACTCCGTGCAACAGGGTGAGAGCGCTTCCCACGCTCCCTCCCCTCCTTCCCTAATACGGGACTCGAGCCCCCAGCCCTCTCTACTCGGTTCGCCGCGCCCGACTTCGTCGAAGACGATGTCGCCGCGGCAACCTTTTCCGCCGAACTTTTCCCGGGTTTGAAACCCGGAACCGCTTCAGGAACGGGTGTTGAGCCCGTTCGACGACCAGCGCGCCAACGCCCAGTCATCCCTCCAACGGATGAGTCGGAATCCGACCCCATTCCGTTAAAAAACCCCGCAATTAAAATTTGTAATTATCCAAATCTCATACAATTATGGATGATATGTTCGTTATTTTGCAACAAACCACGAACACATCATCCAAAACTGAAAAACTTGGATAATCCAAAAAGTACTTCCCGCACTTGCGATTGGAAAGTACCAAACGAAAGCCCTCAAAAAATAGAATAAAACACCTCAACGCAGAAAACCTCAATCACATATAACACCTCCAACCTTTTTTTTTTTTTTTTTTTTTTTTTTGACCGGGGGGAAATCCTTTTGACGGATCTCCCGTCGCTTGTAAAGGGAGCGACGGGAGTATGTCGGACTCGCCGCCACAAAGATGGAAGTGTGGCGGCCCTACCGACTAAAACCCCCCGGGGCGTAGTCGCCTGCGCGCTTATGGCCATGGCCACGTGTCCTGCGGCTGCATACTTCCGCAGCCATGGCAGCGCATCACCCATTTGGGCTCCTTCTCGGGTCGACTGTTTGACCCAGGTATTCTTTAAGGGCGCACGCTAAGGTGTTTGCGTGCGCGTCGCCTCGAGGTTGTTGTGCGTCGGCAGCAAGTCTCTCCAGACTTACTGCCGCAACCTCTGTTATGGAGGCTGGAGGGCATGCATGCCCCTGCGCCTCCTTACTCTCCGGTTGCGGAGGGGATGGTCCGGAGATATCTCCCTCTCCCGCTCCGCAGCCTCTTTAAGCGAGAGCACTGTTTCGCAATATGTTGCCAGTGCTGTCCATGACTCCTCACTGTCTATCGCTTTGCGAATGACAGTGGGGAGTGTTAGGTCATCGCCTATAATTCTCGCCAGGGCCCTGCGGTGTTCGGCCCAGGCTGGACAAACCTCAAGGGTGTGTTGTGAGGTGTCCATGTCGTTGTCACAGTGGTGACACGACGGGTTGACCTCTCGCCTAGCAATTCGGTGCAGGTACGAACCAAAACATCCGTGACCGGTTAAGACCTGCACAAGGCGAAACGTCAGTTCGCCGTGTCGCCTATTTACCCACTCACTGAAGACAGGGCGGATCGCCTCGATGGTCCTTACTCCAGCCTTAGGGTTGGCAAGCCTGCCTTCCCACTTCCTCCGCATATCATTTTGGGCACTCTCTCTCTGCGCCTCAATTTCCCGAAGAGCGGGGTTTTCTCCACGGAGGCGTCGGTCACTACACCAGTTATAAACCGACGCAAGGACCTCCGCCTCCAAGTCCCAGGGGGGCGCATTTGCCAGAAGGCAAGCGGCCTCGAAGGACACCGTCCTGTACGCGCGTATAGCCCCCAGTGCAATGGCTCTCTGAGGTCGCCGTAAGAGGGCCACAGTCTTCTCCTTTAATGAATTGGCCCAGACAGGGGCACCGTAGAGGGCCATAGACTTTATGACCCCCAGGTATAGTTTGCGGCAATTCTGGTTAGGGCCGCCCAGATTCGGCAAAAGTTGCCTCAGCGCCGCCGCAGCTCCGAGAAGTCGTGGAGCGAGGGTGTTAAAATGCGGCGCGAATGTCCACCGACTGTCTAAAGTGAGCCCCAGATATTTGATCGTGGAGCCCACCTCAATTCGGGTTCCTCCGACTACAATGTGAGTGTCAGGAGGAGGCGCTCTTCTGGGGCCATGAAATAATATGGCCTCAGTTTTATTAAGCGCCACCTCTAGACCCAACCTTCTCATCCTGGACACCGTGTGCGCCACTGCTGCAGTAGCCAGGCGACAGGCGTCACGGCAGGTATCTGCCTTGGCCGTTATGAGGGTGTCGTCAGCGTAACATATGATCTCCACTTCTGGGAGAGTTACGCCTCTGAGCACCCAGTCGAATCCAACGTTCCACAGGAGTGGTCCGAGGACCGACCCCTGTGGAACACCACAAGTCATTCTTCGGCTTTCTAAGCCTTGATTGGTGTCATACTCCACGAAGCGTTCCGTGAGGTACGCGTCAATAACTTGGCGGAGGTAAGTTGGCACCCGATGAAATCGGAGTGCTTCCTTAATACACTCCCAAGGCAGGGAATTAAAAGCATTGGCGATGTCGAGAGACACCGCCAAAACCACCCTGCCCCGGTTAACTGCATCCTCCGCAATATCTTTGACCTTCACTATGGCATCTATGGTCGACCGTCCTTTACGAAAGCCGTATTGGTTGGCCGCCAGGTCCGGCCCAGCAGAGCTCAGATGGTGTGAGATGCGTGCGGCAATAATACGCTCCAGTAACTTCCCCATCTCGTCAAGGAGCACTATGGGTCTATATGCCGATGGGGAATCGGCAGAGCGACCCGGCTTCTTGATGAGAACAAGTTTACCTCGTTTCCATGGGGAGGGGAATTGGCCCCGTTCCAGACATGCGCTGTAAAAGCTGCGGAGTCTAGCCTCTAAGTCATTGACTCCGAGGGCCAAGACTAGCGCTCGTCCTGGAACCCCGTCGGGGCCGGGGGCAGTGCATTTTGACCGAAGTCTCATCACCGCCCCCTTAAGCTCCTCTCCCGTTACCTCCTCCGGAGCCTCGTCGGCTATAGGGGCTGCCAAGGGCGGCGCCATAGGTGGTGGTGTGTGAGCCGCCCTGTCCGGGAACAGGGCAGTCAGCACACCTTGGAGCACCAGCGGCCGGAGACTCAGCGTAGTGGGAGGGGCCCACGGACGGAGCTTGTTGCGCACCATCCGATACGGGCGCCCCCACGGGTCGCTGTTTAACGTCTCCAGCATATCCGCCCTTGCCTGCGACTTAGCCGTCTCGATCGCAGTTGTCAACAGCCGTTTCGCAGCCCTGTATGATTCATACAAGGCTGACTCTCTCTCCGCGTGGTCTAGTTGGCGGATGCGCAGCCTTCTGTACCGTTGGTACCGGCGTCTGGCAGCTATACAATCGCCCCGAAGTTGGGCGATTTCTGCCGACCACCAGTAAACCGCAGTTTTCGGTTGGCGGGACCGAATGCGAGGCATAGAAGCGTCGCACACTTTAGTCATGGCCCCGCCGAACCAGGCCGCTTCGTCCTCCACACTTTCCGGTCTGTCCGGCGCAGGGACCCAGGTCTGGACAAGGACCGCTTCCTCGAGAAGGTCGCGGTCGAGACCCTTGAGGGCCCAGCGCGGGCGCGCAGAACCAGGGATACGGGGTTGGCCGGGGTCCGAGGTGTGGGCGGAGACGTCGAACCGGATGTAACGGTGATCCGATAACGTCTCCACCTCCTCCAGGACCCTCCAGCCTCGGACACGGCGCGCCAGGGCGGGGCATGCGAATGTAACATCCACTATGGATCCGCCCTGTTGCCGCACGCACGTGTCGACCGAGCCCCGGTTCATAACGCACAGTCCCTCCGAGACCATCCACTCTTCAAGGGCTTCGCCCCTCGCGTCGGTTCTCGGGGACCCCCAAGCGATGGATTTCGCATTAAAGTCCCCGAGGACCACAGTGGGGTGAGGATGCCCACGCCTTTTTATGTTTGCCACCTCCTGTAAGAACCTCTCGAACTCGTGGAGAGGTCTATTAGGTGAGAAGTAAACACCCACGACGTACAAGTTGCCCAGCAGGGCCGCCACGCATCCCCGTCCCTTTGTGATATTCTCAAAGGGCGGGGAGCCGACCGTCGTCCTTGTTAGGATGCCAACAAGTCCATCGTCATCCTCCAACCAATTGTCCCTGGGGTAGGCTGCTCGGTAGGGTTCGGCCACTACCGCTATATGGATCGACCACTCCGCCAGGCTCTGATGTAAAAGGTCAAGAGCTCTGGCGCAGTGGTTGATGTTAGTCTGCAGGAACTTGGTTGTGTCAGCCATTAAGGACCGAGACATCTCCCTCCGCGTCCATTGCCTCTACGGCTGGGGGGCGAACTGGTTGCGAAGCCTTAGCTTTCAGTCCGCCTTTCTTACTCGTAGAGCGGGGGCCAGCGCAGGCTTTGCTCCCCACTCTGTGATTGGCTGGTTTTCCAGCCGTGGCACATAAGTCGCAGTTGGGTTCCGCATTGCACCCTGCTGCCTTATGGCCGTCCTTCCCACACCGGTAACAAAGACCACTTCGGTCTGTAGTTGAGGTGCATTTGCACACGACGTGCCCTCCTTCGTGGCATCGGTAGCATCTCAGAGGTCTGGGCTGCAGCATCTGAACTCGTGCTGAGACCCAGCCTACTAAGAGCTTGCCTTTCGCCTCTAGGCTTTTCGCGTGCACCACAGGGCAGCGAGCCCAAATTGTCCCGAGGCTAGAGCCTACCCGACGAACTTCTCCAGCCCTTATAGATTCCGTGGGGCAGCCTGTTTCCCTGGAAATTGCCCCGATTACTTCATCAGGAGTCACAGAGTCGTCCAGCCCACTGATGCGAAGTTCGCAACACTTAGATGGCCGGGAGACCCTGACGTCGGACTCATCAAACGTCTGTTTGATCTTCTCGGCGAGAGAGTCGGCTTGCGCCGAGGATGTTGCTCCGGGGATTTCAAATATACGAGCCCCCGTAGCCGCGTTCCTAATCCGGATTGCCCCTCCCGAAATACCTAGGCTCACCAGGTCAATTTTCTTTTTGGCCTCGGTTAGGACCTTACTATATGTGAGGCCTTTCTTTTCACCCTCCGGGAGAAGGGTCACAACGACCGCTGTGGAGCGAGGGGTCTTCAGCTTTGGCGTTTCCGCCTTTTTGGCGGTTTTGCCTTGGGTGCTGGCTGCAGGTCTTTCCGCTTCCTTCGCCTTCTTTTTCCCTCTCTTAACCACCTTCACCCATTCACCTTCAGCAGGTTGGGCGACAGGGGTCTGCTTGCTGGTGGATGGGAGACTTTCTTCTTTGTTCCCTTCCTTTTCCTTTTCCTTCTCTTTCTCTTTGTTTTTCTCATTATCCTTCCCTTTGCCCTTTTTGCTATTTTTAGCCATAGAGCGTTTCTTTTTCTGTCCTTCCTTTTCAGGACCCTTCTTCGAATCGTCCTGAGGACTACTCTTGGTAGAGCTTTTCGAAGGCGCCGGAGCTTTTGGCCGTATCGTAGGCCAGTCTTGCTCTGACAGCTCCGGTGCCTCGATTGCTCTATCTACCGCCAGGGGTGGTCTGACCCGCGGGGCAGGGGGGAGTCGCTCCTCAATGACTTCCCACCTTGCATTGAACATGGTCCCCACTTGGACCATGATCTCCCGCATATCTTCATCAGTGAGAGTCCTTCCTTGTCGGTCGGGCTCCCGAGATTTGGGGGGCCTTTCTACTGAAGGGCCCTCGTCTTCGCTTTGGTGGCGGTCATTCATGCTGCGGCGGAAGTTGGCTTGCTCCCGTTGCACTTCCTCCAGCTGCTTTTGGAAGCCAGCCAGCTCCGCTTTCAGTTTGGCATTCTCCGCCTCGAGTCTAGCAGTATGAGCCGTTAGTCTGGCATTCTCCTCAGACGCAGACCTTGTACGTAACTTTGTTACTGCCCCAGTTATGGAGCTGGCCGCATCTTTTAGGCCCCTTACAAACGTGCCCTTGAGGTTGCCTGAGTTTCGCGCAACCTTGAGAATCATCTCGATGCCGTCTTGGACCTGTTTGCATAGGGCCGACGCCGTCTCTTCGTCCATTTCGCCATCTGCAATTGGCGCTATTGAAAAGGAGTGAGCTCGGGTCCTGTATTGCCGAAACTCGTCCGCCATCTCTTTTTCAGCCTGCACTCTGAGCTCCTCTTTCTCCAGCTCGAGCAGTGCCATCTTGGCTTTATGCAGGCCTATGTAATCGCCTGTGGTAAGCAGGCGGCCTCTACCTCTTTGAGAGGCGGGCACTTTTTGTTTTGGACTCTCATCCGCACTGGGAGGGTCCTCCAACGGTCTCTTCAGGTAGGAAGCACTACCATAAGTTTTAGGGAGCCTCTCTATTGATACTCTGAGGCTCCGCCTTGTCTCCGAGCCTGAGGACATACCCTCGGCTCCGTCACTCATCTCGCCACCACTTTCAAAGAGGCGACCATCGCGACTCTCGCTCCGACTCCGACTGCGACTGCGGTCACGGTGTCGCAGGGGTCTTAGACCGCGCCTGCCAACTCCCATTTCCTTCTCAGGCACCTCTTGTGCCGTGTCCTTAGAGGACCCTGGTTGTTCGCCGCCCATCTCAGGCACAACATCTTCTCCGTCCTTCTCGGACACTGCATCTTGGGGTTTTGTTTTTGTTTTTAAAGTACTTTCCATCTTGATCCCACGAGTAGTGGTGAACTAAATCTCGTCCCGGGCAGAGCACCGTGCACATCGGGAAGGTCTACATTTACCGACACGGAGGACGACAGGTATCCGTGCCGGAGGGGGGGCTAACAGCAGCTGCACCAGCTACTATACAGGCCCTCGCCGCCCCCCCCAAAAGCTTAGCCTTCAGGGTTTTTTCCTTGGGGTACCTCCCCCGCGGGCCGGCCAATTAAGGCAAGCCCACCACCCCCGCGGAAGTCACAAAACATGACTGCTTCCTGTCCGCGGGACCGGTTCGGCCGACGGTGGCCGAAGCCTGTCCACCCGATCGAGACCCCTCGACCAGGCAGACCCGCCGCCCTCGCCCGTCACTGCCGTCATCCCGAATACGTCGGGGACGCCAGCCGGGCCCGTCTCGCCTAGCAGTTGCCCGGATTCTCCGGGACCCCTAGCCGAGACCTCTCCATCTCGCTGACATTTAGCCGTCGGCGAGCTAGTCTCAATGACATAGCCCACCGACGTTGCCCAGGACGCACCACGAGGAGGTAGTCAGCACGCGCCCCAAACCTTTTTTTTTTTTTTTTTTTTTTTTTTTTTTTTTGCCGGGGGGAAACCCTTTTGACGGGTCCCCGCCGCATGATAGCGGCGGCGGGGTATGTCGGACTCGCCGCCACGAAGATGGAAATGTGGCGGCCCTACCGACTAAAACCCCCCGGGGTGAAGACACCAAATACGCGAGAGTGATAGGGTCACGGGTCCAGCGACTGCATGACTGCCGCAACCCCGTCCGCGTTATGCCTCTGAAGGCAACCATCACCGGGCCGAGATGAGGAATCGACCCGAGGGCAGGGTGTAAAGAGCCACTGCCCTCACTACTCGGAGCACACGCAAGGATGTTCGCGCGCGCATATCCCCTCGAGGTTATGAGCGTTGGCAGCAAGCCTCTCCAGACTCACTGCCGCAACCTCTGTTATGGAGGTCTTGGCCCTTGGGCGCCTCCTCTTCTCCGTGCTCTTCGCCTGCGGATGGGGTCCTCCGAGGAGATCTCCCTTTCACGTTCCGCGGCTTCTTTAATTGAGAGCACTGTCTCGCAGTATGTGGCCATGGCTTGCCACGCCCTTTCGTCGTCTACGATGAGGCGGACGACTGTGGGGAGTGCTAGATCTGCTCCGATGGTGTCCATTAGGGCATTTCGATGGTCTACCCAGGCTGGACAGACCTCTAGGGTGTGTTGCGAATTGTCCATAGGACTATCGCAATGGTGACACGACGCATTAACCTCCCGTCTAGCTATTCGGTGAAGAAAGCTGCCAAAGCAGCCGTGACCGGTCAGCATTTGGACGAGACGGAAGGTCAACACGCCGTGTCTTCTCTCTATCCACCCCTGGAATATGGGGCGGACGGCCTCAATTGTTGAGATGCCAGCACTGGGGTTAAGCAGCCTGCTCTCCCATCTCTCCATCATGTGCCGTTGGGCTAGGACTCTCTGTCCCTCGATCTCGGTAGGGGCAGGTCTGTCACCTTGGAGGCGGCGGGTTTGTGTCCAATGGTAGACAGAGTAGAGGACCTCCGCCTCCAGATCCCAGGGCGGAGCACTTGCCAAGAGACAGGCAGCCTCATACGACACGGATCTGTAAGCCCTTATGACCCCTTGCGCCATTACTCTTTGAGGTCGCCTAAGTAAGGCGACAGTCTGCTTCGACTGGGCACTAGCCCAAACCGGGGCTCCATATAGGGCCATGGATTTGACGACGCCGAGGTAAAGTTTGCGGCAACTATTGTCCGGGCCACCGAGATTCGGTAGCAGTTGCCTCAGGGCAGCGGCGGCCCCCATAAGTTTGGGGACCAAGATGTTGAAGTGCTCCTTGAAAGTCCACCTGCTATCTAAAACTAGGCCCAGGTATTTTAGTGTGGACCCGACCTCAATCCGGGTGCCACCTACCACGAGATGAGTGCCAGGGGGCGGCGCTCGTCTGGGGCCATGAAAGCATATAGCTTCCGTTTTGTCCAATGCCACCTCCAAGCCTAGACATCGGATCCTCGTGACCATTTGAGCCACTGATGCTGTGGCTAGACGGCAAGCATCGCGGCAGGAGTCTGCTGTGGCCGTCACCAATGTGTCATCTGCATAGCAGACGACTTCCGTTTCTGGGAGCATTGCGGCTCTCAGCGCCCAGTCATACCCGATGTTCCACAGGAGTGGTCCAAGGACCGACCCCTGTGGAACACCGCATGTCATGTTCCAGGTCTTGATGCCTTCTTTGGTGTCATACTCTATAGAGCGGCTAGTTAGGTAGGCTTCTACAACACGGCGGAGGTAGGGAGGCACCTGATGGTAGACGAGCGCCTCTCTAACGCACTCCCAGGGGAGGGTATTAAATGCGTTGGCGATGTCCAAGGACACCGCCAGAACTAACTTCCCCCGGTTAACTGCTTCTTCCGCAATGTGCTTGACCTTGAGGATAGCATCAATGGTCGATCGCTCCTTCCGAAAGCCAAATTGATTGGCAGACAAATTTGGCCCTGTTGAGCCAAGATGGAGATTAATTCGAGTCGCGATGATGCGCTCAAACAATTTCCCCATCTCATTAAGGAGCACGATCGGTCTATAGGCTGACGGCGAGTCCACAGACCGACCGGGCTTTTTAATGAGGACTAGTCTGCCTCTCTTCCACGGGGTGGGGAATTGGCCCCGCTCCATGCACGCAGAATACAGCGCTCGCAGACGAGACTCGAGGTCATCAACTTTGAGCGCCATAACGAGTGCGCGACCTGGAACGCCGTCTGGGCCGGGGGCAGTGCATTTTGACCGGAGTCTCATCACCGCCCCCTTAAGCTCCTCCCCCGTTACTTCCTCTGGTGCCTCTTCGGCTATTGGGGCTGCATTAGGTGGCGTCATAGGTGGGGGTGTGTGAGCGACTCTATTCGGGAACAGAGCCGTCATCACACCTTCGAGCACTGACGGCCGGAGGCTCAGCGTGAGCGGAGGGGCCCATGGACGGAGCTTATTGCGCACCATCCGATACGGGCGCCCCCACGGGTCGCTGTTTAACTCCCCCAGCAAGGCCTCCCTGGCTTGCGACTTAGCCGCCTCAATCGCAGCCTGCAGCGTCTTCTTTGCGGCCCTGTATAGGTCATACAGTGCCGCCTCCCTTTCTCCGTGGTCAGGACGTCGGATACGGAGCCTCCGGTGCCTCTGGTACTGGCGGCGTTCAGCAATGCATGCAGCGCGAAGCTGAGCTATCTCCGCTGACCACCAGTACACGGAGGTCTTAGGTTGACGGGACCGGATGCGAGGCATGGAAGCATCACATATGTTGGACATGGCCCCATCGAACCAGGCTGCTTCGTTTTCGACGTCATCGGGCCTGTCGGGCGCCGATATCCAAGTTTGGACAATTGTGGCCTCCTCTAGGAGGTTACGGTCCAAGCTTTTAAGGGCCCAACGTGGGCGATCAGGACCGGGTCTACGGCTTAGGCCGGGGTCCGAGGTGTGGGCGGAAACGCTGAAACGGATATAACGATGGTCCGACAACGTCTCCACCTCCTCTAGGACCCTCCAGCCTTGGACACGGCGCGCCAGAGCGGGGCATGCGAACGTAATGTCCACTATGGATCCGCCCTGTTGCCGCACGCACGTGTCGACCGAGCCCCGGTTCATCACGCACAGACCTTCTGCAATAGCCCATTCCTCGAGTGTTTCTCCTTTTGCATCTGTTCTCGGGGAACCCCATGCGACGGATTTCGCGTTGAAGTCCCCGAGAACCAGTGTTGGATGCGGAAGACCACGACGCCTCAAAACAGACACCTCATCGAGGAATTGTTCGAATTCCCCAAGTGTGCGGTTTGGGGAAAAGTAAATGCCCACCACGTAAATGTCCCCGACGAGGGCAGCTACACACCCCCTCCCTCTTGAGATGTTTTGGAAGGGAGGCAATCCGGCAGACGTCCTGGTGAGAATCCCCACCAGTCCATTCGAGTCCTCTAGCCAATTGTCCCTAACAAAGGGGCTTCGGTAGGGTTCCGCCACCACTGCGATATGAATCGACCACTGCGCCAGGCTCTGATGTAAAAGGTCGAGAGCTCTGGCGCAGTGATTGATGTTTGTTTGCAGGACCCTGATCGAACTATCCATTGTGGACCGGGACATCTTCCACCTCGTCCATTGCCTCTATGGCAGGAGCAACCGTTGGCTCGGGAGCTTTCGTCCCAGGGCCACTTTTATCGCCTTTTTTCTTTTTTGAGCCGGGAGCTGAGCAAGCCTTGCTCCCCACTTTATGATTCGCTGGTTTACCGGCATCCATACACACGCTGCAGTTGGGCGCAGCTGAACATGTGGCGGTCTTATGACCGGCCTGGCCGCAGCGATAGCAAAGGTCGCTGCGGTCCTTTGCAGATTGACATCTACATTTAACGTGCCCAGGTTCCATGCACCGGTAACATCTTAGGGGTCTAGACTCCAACAGCTTGACTCTAGCTGACACCCAGCCCACTAAGAGTTTCCCCTTCGTCACCAATTTTTTGGCTTCGATCGCGGGGCAACGTACCCACACTGTTCCAAGGCCCGAGGCGCCCATTTTTATGGGACCAGTTTTGATTTGGTCCGTTGAGCATCCCGTATCCCTGGATATGGCCGCTGCTATCTCCTCCGGTGTCACTGAATCGTCCAGGCCCATAATGCGCAGTTCGCTGCATTTCACGGGCCTGTATATCCTGACATCTTCCTCGGCAAAAGTCTGCCTGATTTTTTCGGCGAGGGCGTCCGCCTGAGTGGAAGTCCCCGCTCCCGGCACCTCCAGGATTCGCGCACCTGTTGCCGCGTTTCGCTGTTTGAGTCCCCCCGATATGCCGAGACTAGGCAGATCGATTTTCGATTTAGCCTTGGTCATGATCCCGGCATAGGTGAGACCCTTTCTCTCTCCCTCTGGCTGGAGGGTAATGACGATTGCCGTGGAGCGGGGTGTCCGCACCTTTGGCTTTTTCGCCTTTTTGGTCGTCTTTGCATTCTCGACAGGCTTTTCTGTATCCTTTGTCTTCTTCCTTCCTTTTTTCACCACTTTTACCCATTCACCCTCGACAGGTTGGGCGGCCGGGATCTGGTTGCTGGTGGGTGGGGTTTCCCCTACCTTGTCCTTCTCTTTAGTATTTTCTTTACCCTTCTTACTGTCATTAGCTTTCCGGGTTTTCTTCTTCTTTTGTTCTTCCTTTCCAGGACCCTTCTGAGTCTTGTCCTGGGGACCTATCTTATTTGAGTTTGCCGAAGGCACCGGAGCTTTTGGCCTTAGCGTCGGCCAGTCCTGCGCTGACAACTCCGGTGTCTCGACAACTCTGTCTGCCGCCAGAGGTGGTCTTACTCTTGGGGCGGGAGGGAGTCGTTCCTCTATCACCTCCCATCTTGCGTTGAACATGGTTCCTACTTCAACCATGATCGCCCTCATGTCCTCATCTGTGAGGGTTCTTCCTTGCTGATCGGTCGCCCGCTTGGGTGACCTTTCTGCAGGAAGTTCCGCGTCTAATCCGGTATTGCGGTTGCCTTCGCTTATTCGGCGCATGTTGACCTGTTCCTGTCGAACTTCCTCTATTTGTTTTTGGAAGTTGGCCAACTCTGCCTTTAGCTTGGCGTTCTCCGCTTCCAATTTGGCGGTGTGAGCCTCTAGTCGTGCATTTTCATCTGATGCCGTTCGAGAGCTCAGTTTCGTCATAGCCCCAGAAATGGAGCTGGCCGCGTCTTTAAGGCCCCGTATAAAGGTGCCCTTGAGGTTATTAGAGTTTTTGGCGACTTTGAGAATCACCGCAATACTCTCCTTCACCTGCTGGCACAAGACCGCGGCCGTCTCCTCGTCCAATGCGGAACCCCTAGAGGACGCTATGGACAGCGAGCGAGAGCGGGTTGTAAACTCCCGCATCGTCTCCGCCATATCTTTCTCGGCCTGTACTCGGAGCTCCTCCTTCTCCAGCTCGAGTAAGGCCAGTTTGGCCTTGTGGAGGCCAACGTACTCGCTCGTTGTGAGCGGGCGGCCTCTGCCTTTTTGACAGGCGGGCATTTTCTGCTTCGGACTCTCCACTGAGGAAGGGTCCGATAGCGGCCTCTTTGAGGCCTTGCTGTAGGTCTTAGGCAGCCTCTTAATGCAAACTCTGAGGCTCCGCATAGACTCCGAGCCAGAGGACATAGCCTCGGCTCCGTCGCTCATTTCGCCACCACTTTCAAGGAGGCGGCCATCGCGGCTCTCGCTCCGACTCCGACTGCGACTGCGGTCACGGTGTTGCAGGGGTCTGAGACCGCGCCTGCCAACTCCCACTTCCTTCTCAGGCACCTCTTGTGCCGTGTCCTTAGAGGACCCTGGTTTTTCGCCGCCCATCTCAGGCACAACATCTTCTCCGTCCTTCTCGGACTCAACTTCGAAAGGGTTTTGGGTTTTAAGACTTTTTTCCATTTTTGATCCCACGAGCAGTGGTGAACTAAAGGTCATCCCGGGCAGAGCACCTTACACATCGGGAAAGTCTACATTTGCCGACACGGAGGGCGACAGGTATCCGTGCCGGAGGGGGGGCTTGGAGCAGCTGCACCAGCTACTACCCAGACCCTCGCCACCCCCCCCAAAAGCTTAGCCTTTAGGGTTTTTTCCCTGGGGTACCTCCCCCGCGGGCCGGCCAATTAAGGCAAGCCCACCACCCCCGCGGAAGTCACAAAACATGACCGCTTCCTATCCGCGGGACCGGTTCGGCCGACGGTGGCCGAAGCCTGTCCACCCGATCGAGACCCCTCGACCGGGCAGACCCGCCGCCCTCGCCCGTCACTGCCGTCATCCCGAATACGTCGGGGACGCCAGCCGGGCCCGTCTCGCCTAGCAGTTGCCCGGATTCTCCGGGACCCCTAGCCGAGACCTCTCCATCTCGCTGACATTTAGCCGTCGGCGAGCTAGTCTCAATGACATAGCCCACCGACGTTGCCCAGGACGCACCACGAGGAGGTAGTCAGCACGCGCCCCACGCGCCCCAAACCTAACCTAACCTAACCTAACCTAACCTAACCTAACCTAACCTAACCTAACCCAGTACACGTCTATCACTCACTCGCGTAACACAAGCTCCGAACAAAATATTACTAAAAATTAGTAACTTTTCGGTAGTGACCATCAAAAGTGTTGCAAGTGCAAGAGTGTGCTCTCAGTGACCAGGAAAAGTGTAGGCAAGTCAATCCACCATCAGGATCCAGAGCTACAGGCCACGAACTTTGGGACCCCAAAACGCCAGGCAGGTTAGTGCGAATCAAACCGTTTAAACGTGAATATTGAAGCCCCAGCAAAGACCAACCGTTTGCTGAAAAAATTTTGAAAATCGGTTCAGAAACCGCGAAGTTATTTATAACTAGGGCATCAATCAAACACGTGGTGTACACGCGCTAACCCAACCTCAACGACACGAGGCGGACCGTACGTGGAGACTCCGAAGCCGGATCCAAGACTCTGCCCTGCGAAGCTCATCGTCGCAGCCTAGGCCTACACTTAACCTGAGGTAACTCACGCATCCCGCGTCCTAGAATAACCGTGTTTGGGTTCGCCTGAACCGGGATACCAGGACGCTCCTCTTTCTTCTATCTTCTTCCCCTTTTTGAAGCACCTTCCCTACCCCCCTGAGATTTCCCTTTCCCCTCAGGGGAGGACATACAATACCGGGATTTATTATATATACAGAATATAATTTATCCTTGTATTCGGGTTGATATTTACGCATATCATCCCGCCCCCACCCCCCACCCCCCAAACCCCATTATCCCCTTTTTAGAAAAACACCCCGGGGGGGCTACCCCCCCTTTACCAACCCTTCACTTCCCCCTCCCACCCACAGCATCACGCTACCTCCTCTTCCGTATCACCCCTACCACCCCTTGCCACGTCACTACCCCCTTCCCCCTACCAACCCCCTCCCCCCACCCCTCCATCAACATTTTTGACTTTTGACCCCTTCAATCGTTCCCCCACAAAACTCCCCCCCCCCTCCCCCCTTGAGTTACCTCACCCCCCCTCGTCCTATCTCGGTAACTACAGGAGATAGACCCCCCGAGTTTGGTATCAATAGAATCGGGAGGAGGAGCCCAACAACTTGGCTCCAACGAAAACCGAGAGAGACGCCGCCGCACCTGTAACGCCCACCACCTCCAGATCCAGATCATCAGGAATCTGAAAGCGTCACGGTGTACTCACAATTAGAGGAATTAGTTTAAGTTTTTAGACATAGTATTTTTGTATTGTATAGTATTTTTATATTTTATTTGTGTTAATATTTGTTAAAAAAAAAAAAAAAAAAAAAAATGTCCTCCACAAACACATCAAGAAAGGGTGAGTTCGCCGTCCCTCCAGCACGGCCTTCGCGAACGCTGAGGGAAAAGGCCCTTAGGAAGTCAGCGACCGCCACAAGGACCGAGTCCGAGAAGCGGACGCCGGTGTCGCCACCCAACCGGCCCAAAACGACGAAGGCGGTATCGGAAGGTACGGCCCAAACCACCCTCCCCGAAAAACCAATCCCCTCCCCCTCCAACAGCGAAACCCTCAACACCGCGTCCATCAATGACAGAGTCATAAATTGGACGCAGTGTGGCATTTCGCCGCCAAAAGAGATCCATTCCGACGACGACTCCATTGTGTCCACCATCGACACGGAAGGCAGCTGTGGCATCGGCAAAAGCCGGAAAAGCCTACTGATAGCGCCTTCTCAAAGAGGAATCGGCGTCGAGATGGACTGCGCGACGAAGCTGGCCAACGAGGAGCTTCAGAAAGGTAAGTTGGCCCTCGAGAGCGCAACAACGATGAAAAAGGAGCTCAAAGTGACGGCCCTGGAGAGCCTGCAGTCTCTATATGAGACAGTTCTGTCCCTCTCCGACTCCAGAGCACGCCATATCACCAACCTCGAAAGAGAAAGGAAGAGGCATGCTATGGAGTTGGTGAGGGTGGAACGCGCGCACACCAGGGCCGTCGCCGAAATCATTAAGGGACTATCTGCCGAGGTGGTCATCGTCCGCAAGGACCTGGAGGAGACGAAGACGGGCACAAAAGGCGTAAGGGACTGGTTGGGGTACGAAACCCAGGAACCCTATCGCCTCATAGCGGAGACCTCCACGAAGGTGAAAGAGCTAGAAGCTCTTATCACCTCAATGCAGGAAGCACGCCCAACTGCAGCCGGGGGAGGGGTCAGCAATGACCTCGAACCCATGAGAAGGGAGCAGACTACTATCAAAAATAGTCTGAATGCCATCTCCAAGCAGTTGGACGAGCTACGGAGGGACAACGTACAGAGCCAAAAAAGAATCTCTGAGACGGTGAGCGAGAACACCAAAACGCTCACTATCTTAGGCTCCCGTCAATCTCCCCCAACGGAAGGCACGGACATAGGCGCAGAATTGAAGGAGACACAGAGGTTAATAAAATCCCTGGAACGGACCATACCACCAGAGTCCCCGCAGGTGATAATTAACCTCGAAGAACATCTCGTCCCCATAAAAGAGCGCCTGGAAGCCGTGTCTTCTGAACTTCGGACAATGCGAGAAGACCGTCGCAAAACGCCAGCCTCACCCAAGATGAGCTTAGAGGCGGAGCTGGCCGGGGCTGGGGAAACCACGAAAGTGATTTCCACTGCAACGGCCAGCATACCCGTGCAAGCTCATCTTACATACGCCAAAGTCGCCGCCAAACCGCCTCTGCCCCTGAGACCCAATCATACCCTGATAATCTCGTCGACGGACCCCAAAAACACCGGGGAACGCATTATTGAGAAGATCAGGGACGCTCTCGACACAAGAACAACGGGAGCCCGGGTCGAAAGGGTAAGGAAGGCCAAAAATCAAAAGGTCATCCTCAGCTGTAGCACCAAGGAAGACCTCAATCTGGTGCACAGCCGAGTAAAAAACGCGAAAGACCTAAAGGCAGACGTGGCGAAGGCAGGAAATCCCCTAATCATTATCAAAGACGTACTCTCCTACCACAAGGACTCCGAGATCGTGGAAAACTTGATAGCGCAGAATAAACACCTTCTGCAAGGAGTCAAGCTGGAGGAGAGTACGATTAAACTAAGGTACCGAAAAAAAGCGCGGAATCCCCACGAGTGTCACCCGGTCATCGAGGTCTCCCCAGAGGTGCACAAAAGATTAGTGGACGCGGAAAAGGTCTACATCGGACTCCAGAGGAGACCGGTAATGGACCAAAGTCCACTAATTCAGTGCACGAAATGCCTCGGATTCGGACACACAAAGGCAATCTGTAAAGCGGAGAGCGCTCTCTGTAGTCACTGCGGCGAATCCCATACGTGGGAAAAGTGCCCAACCAGACTGGAGAGATCGCCCCCCGCATGTAGAAACTGCGCTCTGTCTGACAGACCCAAAGAGGATAGAGCGCACAACGCCTTCAGCGCAGTGTGTCCAGAGAGGCATAAGTGGGACGCAATAGCACGCTCTCGAGTGTCCTATTGCTAAAGGCCTCCCAAATGTCACCAGCTCAGTCCCCCGCAGCGCACAGGGTTTGCATTTCATCCAAGCGAACCTTCAGCGCTCAAAAGTGGCCACAGCCGAATTACTCCAAGTAGCACAGGATACTGGCGTTTCCGTAGCTCTCGTTCAGGAACCATACGTGGGAAGAACGGGAATCTTGAAACAATATCCAGGAACACGGGTCATCCAGTGCACTCTCAACCGGCAGAAACCAGTAAAGGCGGCGGTAATCGTCTTCGGCGACAGATTGGAGGTCATCCACGACCCTCAACTTGTCACCGAGACTGAAGCTGCCGTCCTGCTGGTCGCTGGCCGAATGAGAATTGGAGTGGTGTCGGTCTACTTTGAGGGGGATCAAAACATCGAGCCATACTTGGATAGAACCAAGTATGCCTGCGACAAAATGGGATCGGGAAACCTCATAGTGGCTGGAGATGTCAACGCTTGGAGCCACTGGTGGGGAAGCAGAGAGGAGGATGACAGAGGAGCCACATACAACGCGTTCCTTAGTCAAATGAATCTCCAGATTCTCAACATAGGAGACGAACCAACCTTCGAAACATTCAGGGGTGGGAGGGCCTGCACGAGCATCGTCGACGTGACAGCTTGCAGCGCCTCACTACTTGGGAAAATCGAAGGATGGAAAGTGAATCAAAGCCTAATAACATCAGACCACAATGCAATCACCTTCAGCCTGCGCTTGGAAAGGGCCTTAGAACCTCTAAGACCCATTACAACTCGCAGATATAACACCAAGAAGGCAAAATGGTCATGCTTTGAGTCGCTTCTTAAAAACCTCCTATCGGAAAAGAACATCAATTCCGCAACAGTTGAGGAATCGGATTCTCCAGAGGACCTCGAGAACAAAATCTCTCTCTACACAGACGCTATCCATAAAGCTTGCCTAAAATCGATACCAAAGGTGAGCCCAAGAACAGGGTCTGCAAAACCACCATGGTGGACCAGAGAGCTAGAGGAGATTAAAAGAGAGGTTCTCAGAAAGAAAAGAAGGATAAGGAACGCCGCTCCATCGCGTAAGGTCTTCGTCATCGAAGAATACCTACAAGCCAAGATGGCATACGCTGAGAGAGCCGAAAAAGCCCAAACGGAGAACTGGAAGGAGTTCTGCACGACGCAAGAGAAAGAGAGCATGTGGGACAAGATATACAGGGTAATAAAAAAGACGTCGCGAAGACAAGACGACATGCTGCTGAGAAACACCGACGGCAGCACCCTGTCCCCCCAACAGTCTGCAGAACTTCTTACAGAAACTTTTTACCCCGACGACACGGAAAGCACCGATCAGCTGTGCCACACCGAAGTCAGACGATTGACGGAGACAGAGACCTATCATCTAGGAGATGACGACCCGCCGTTCACACTGGCCGAACTAGAAATGGTGCTCAAGACGCTCAACCCCAAGAAGGCTCCAGGGCCGGACGGGCTAACAGCTGACATCTGCACCGCGGCCATCCACAGCGACAGGGATTTGTTCATGGCGATAGCAAATAAATGCTTATCGCTCGCACACTTCCCCGAACAGTGGAAAATAGCACACGTCGTCATAATTCCCAAGCCTGGAAAGGAAGACTACACACACCCGAAGTCTTACCGACCCATAGGCCTTCTGTCAGTCGTAGGTAAAATAGTCGAGAAACTCTTCGTTACAAGGCTACATTGGCACATCCTCCCAACTCTGAACAAAAGGCAGTACGGATTCATGCCAAGGCGAGGAACCGAGGACGCCCTCTATGACCTGATGAAATACGTCGAGAAAGGAATAAAGGAGAAGAACATCGTTCTCCTAATTTCATTGGACATAGAGGGAGCCTTCGACAACGCCTGGTGGCCGGCTCTAAAACTGCAACTACAAAAGAAAAAGTGTCCCAGAAACATCTACGCCCTGATAGAGTCATACCTCAAAGACCGCAAGGTCCGGGTCAACTACGCCAGAGCAACGCACGAGAAAGGAACGACGAAGGGTTGTGTCCAAGGATCGATCGGAGGACCAACCTTTTGGAACGTCATACTGGACTCGCTGCTGAACACTCTCGAGGCGAATGAGGTGTACTGTCAGGCGTTCGCGGACGATGTAGTGCTCGTCTTCAAAGGCCGAACGACGGAACTGGTCGAACATCAAGCCAACGCCGCACTGGAAGCGGTAGTGGATTGGGGAATTCGCAACAAGTTGAGGTTCGCACCGCACAAGACCAACGCGATGCTTCTCACAAAGAAACTCAAGTACGAAAACCCCAACCTCACCATGGCAGATGTTCAACTCAGTCTCGTCGACGAGATAAAACTCCTGGGCCTAGTCATAGACCGAAAACTCACCTTCAAATCGCACGTGACTGCTGCATGTAAAAAATGCACAGAAATTTATAAACAGCTAGCGTGTGCCGCGAGGGTGAGCTGGGGTCTCAATGGCGAGATAACGAGGACAATTTATATCGCAGTAATAGAGCCCATAATGACGTACGCCGCCAGCGCCTGGTACCGAGCGACAGATTTGGAGCTCAATAAAAAACAAATTTTCGCGCTCCAGAGGGGTTTCGCCCAAAAGATCTGCAGGTCGTATCGTACCGTCTCCTTAACGTCTGCGCTCGCACTCTCGGGTCTACTGCCGTTAGACCTTCGCATCAGAGAGGCTGCGAGCCTGTACGAAGTCAAGAAGAGCCTTACTGTACACTACCTACCACCAGGTAAACAGTTAGAACTCGGCGCGGAACCACAGAGACAACAACACCCGTCCACACTGACTACCGCCGAGTACGAACTCTTGGAGAACGCGGACCCAGAAACTCTAAACTCTCACCAGATCACCGGCCCCCACATTTACACCGATGGGAGCAAGATCGAAGGCAAAGTAGGAGCGGCCTTGACATGGTGGGAGGGAGGTAACGAGTCCAAATTCTCCAAATTCAGTCTACATCCTTCGTGTACGGTCTTCCAGTCGGAGCTTTACGCGTTGCATAGGGCGGCAGAAATGGCATTGTCCAGCAGGGAACCGATAGTCAACATCATGAGCGACTCAAGATCTTCGCTTGACCTGTTGTGCAATCCCAAGACGATCCACCCTCTCGCAATAGCCGTAAAGGAAACCATCGGGAAGATCAAAGCAGAAGGAAGAAAGGTTCGGCTTTTCTGGCTCAGGGCTCACGTGGGTACTGCTGGCAATGAAAGAGCGGACGAGCTCGCAAAGGAAGCAGCACTCACCGACACCATCGTCCGAGACTACGACAAAATCCCCCTGTCCTACGTCAAATCAAAGATCAGAGAGGAGTCGGTCCGCACATGGCAGGACCGCTACGATACCTCCAGCACAGGAGTGGTCACTAAGAGGTTTCTCCCTGATGTCGATAAGGCATACAGGATAATGAGAGCCTCGCAGTTGACACCAACCCTGGTGCAAGTCTTGACGGGACACGGGGGAATAGCGCAGTACCTCTTTAGGTTCCACCTAAAAGAAAGCCCAGGATGCGAATGCGACCCGGAGGTTGAGGAGACGGTGATGCACATATTGCTGGACTGCCCGCGCTTCGACCTAGCCAGGCACGACTATGAGGCCGAAACAGATAGGAAATTGAAGGAGACTGATCTGCACGAACACCTAGCGGATCCCAGCAGTCGAAAATCCTTCTTTTCCTACGCCGAGAAAGTCTTTAAAACGGCCTCTAGTCGCAACAGCACCCTTCCCCCGGTTACGGAGCCCATCCCAGCATCCCAACCCCACACCGGAAACCCTCCCCAACAAACACCCACATCCCAACCACTGACCACCCTTCTTTTGCGCGGAGAAAAGGGAACGCCCGGCCTTCGCCTGAAAGGAGTGGCAATGTTCATGGACAGCAATGAAGAATCGCTCGGAATTAGCTTCTGTATCGTCGGCGGTAGGAATCGCGTCACAGTATCACCGGGTCTCGCACTGCTCCTGAAAGGAAGCACCACCAAGCCGACCATAAAGCACAAAGTGTTCAGTGCAATGCCTGCGATGGAGGTCGAGGGTCATCCTTGTCGATTAGTGCGATGGAAAAACAAAACCATCGTACTTTTCGAGGAGACCGATGAAAGGACCAGTTTTTCGCGGGCATGTCAGGTGCTAACGAAGTTGGGAGAGGAGCAGAGCGTAGCGGGACCACGCATTCTTAGCGTAGACGCTATGTTGGTGGAATATTGGAAAGGGCAAGTCGAAGACCGACTGGGGTGTCTGAAGGCCTCAACACGCCATGAGGTAATTGTGTACGAGGACAGAGGTGAAAACCTTAGTTACCTCAAAGCACCAAAGTCAGGCACAGCACCAACAACCGACAGTTGGGGACACCCCTTACCGAGTTCCAGCAACCAGAGCGGTTCCGAGAGGATTCAGCAGCGAAGAGAAGAGGAGAGAGACGAGCTGCGCTGTCCAGGACAGGAGACAGCCAAAGAAGGAGTGGTAAAGACCATCGTGAATGTCTTCAGATCCGTTGCTCAAAATTTGCTCGGGGAAACCAGTGCAAATCCCGGGATACCAACAACCGGAAGCCTAACGGAGAAGAGGACAATCACGAGGAAAACCACCAAGAAGGTCAGGACCAGAGCGGACATGGGACAAGTGGACCCACCGAATCTCAGTTCCGCGGCGGGACCCATAGACCACGCGAGAAACGCCTTCAATGAATTCCTTGCCATAACATCGGCGACCAAAGAGGTCAGTAGGAGGACATGCGCAAGCATTGTCAAATCCTACCAGGAAGGGAATTCCAGCTTGCTGAAGGAGATGCTCAAAGAAGCCGAGGCAGCCATATACAACAACAATACGGGAGAAGTCATTGCAGGTACAATGGCCGACTCGTACATGGCTGCGTATAGTGCATCGCGTGGTTTCGTGGCTCACGACGAGGAAGAGACGAAACGGTTGGGTAAACTGAAATTCGGGACTCCAGCCGACGACCCCACAGTCGTGGTGGCCCAGTGTACCAAGATCATGCTCGACGACAGGATCCTTGAGATGGCGAAATCCATTTCAGGCGAAACTGGAGAGAGATCGTGGGAAAACTGGACATTGCCCAAAATCACCTGGGTAAACGGAGTTCCGGGGTGCGGAAAGACGACGTGGGTGGTGAGACACTTCGATGCGGACAACGACGTAGTAGCGACGACAACAACAGAGGCAGCCAAAGACCTGAGAGAGAAGCTAGCGCACCGAATCGGCGACCAAGCAAAGACCAAGGTGCGCACAATGGCCTCGATACTCGTAAATGGTTTTAAGGGCAAGGGTTGTAACCGCTTGACGGTAGACGAAGCCCTCATGAACCATTTCGGGGCCGTAATAATGGCTACTCGGCTGTCAGGTGCTAGCGAAATTGTCCTCATCGGAGACGTCAACCAACTACCTTATATCGACAGAGACAATCTGTTCGAGATAAGGTACAACCGCCCATACCTGGTGGCCAACATCAGCCAGGAGTTGTTGTGCACGCACCGAAACCCCATGGATGTAGCCTACGCTCTGCGAGAAATCTACTCCGGTATCTACTCCTCCCAAACGACGCGAATCCATTCCCTCTCCCGAAGATCCTACTCTGGTGCGGATATCCCGAAGACTCGAGCCAATACCCTATTCCTCGTCCACACACAGGACGAGAAGGCATCCTTGAACAACTTAGGATACGGCTCGGGTGAAGGATCCCGCATCATGACTGTCCATGAAGCCCAGGGACTTACCTACGAAACCGTCTTCGTCATCCAAACCAAAGCCAAGAAGATCCAGCTGCACGATAGCGTACCGCACGCTGTCGTTGCAATATCGCGCCACACGGCTGCCTGTGTATACTACACAGACAATGGCGACGATGCGCTAGGCAGGTTCATCGGAAGAGCGACGTCGGCGTCCGCGGCTCAGATTCGGGACTACAACCTGATGATGGCGATAAAGAACAGGGACTCGGCGGTCGTGGAGGCGTACTGTGTGGGGGCTGCGAAGGAGCGTTTATAATTTTCTGTAGTAGCTGTAGTAATATGTGTATAAATCTGTTCAATTTTAACTTCTAGTCTGTTTTAATCCATGTAAATGTAAATTTAATTTTTTGTCTGTTTCTATGAATAATCTGTGTAATCAATCTGTTTAAATTCAACTTATTCAACTTATATATTATTTAACTTATTGTAAGGAATACGCAAATATATATATACAAAAAAAAGGTGTATATAAAAAAAAATTAAAAAAAAGGATATATATATATATATACATATAAAAAAAAAAAAAAAACGGAAAAAAAAAAGAAAAATATCGAAAAAAAAAAAAAAAAAAAAAAGTATTCCTCTAGTTTGTAGTCACCTAATAACCTGTAATTGTTCAAGCTTAGTATAATAATCTCTTAATTTAAATAAATCTGGTAAGGGTACGGACCTTGTGTCTGTAGACGTGTTTTAATTTCAGGAGTGTGGTTTTAGCAGGTAGGAGTCCTGCACTACCCAGACGGATTCACTCGTGAGTCCATAGGCTCACTTGTGGATCCTGTGTGAGGTGTCCATGATGGATTTCCACACTCCTGCGAAAAAAAAAAAAAAAAAAAAAAAAAAAAAAAAAAAAAAAAAAAAAAACCTAACCTAACCTAACCTAACCTAACCTAACCTAACCTAACCTAACCTAACCTAACCTAACCTAACCTAACCTAACCTAACCTAACCTAACCTAACCTAACCTAACCTAACCTAACCTAACCTAACCTAACCTAACCTAACCTAACCTAACCTAACCTAACCTAACCTAACCTAACCTAACCTAACCTAACCTAACCTAACCTAACCTAACCTAACCTAACCTAACCTAACCTAACCTAACCTAACCTAACCTAACCTAACCTAACCTAACCTAACCTAACCTAACCTAACCTAACCTAACCTAACCTAACCTAACCTAACCTAACCTAACCTAACCTAACCTAACCTAACCTAACCTAACCTAACCTAACCTAACCTAACCTAACCTAACCTAACCTAACCTAACCTAACCTAACCTAACCTAACCTAACCTAACCTAACCTAACCTAACCTAACCTAACCTAACCTAACCTAACCTAACCTAACCTAACCTAACCTAACCTAACCTAACCTAACCTAACCTAACCTAACCTAACCTAACCTAACCTAACCTAACCTAACCTAACCTAACCTAACCTAACCTAACCTAACCTAACCTAACCTAACCTAACCTAACCTAACCTAACCTAACCTAACCTAACCTAACCTAACCTAACCTAACCTAACCTAACCTAACCTAACCTAACCTAACCTAACCTAACCTAACCTAACCTAACCTAACCTAACCTAACCTAACCTAACCTAACCTAACCTAACCTAACCTAACCTAACCTAACCTAACCTAACCTAACCTAACCTAACCTAACCTAACCTAACCTAACCTAACCTAACCTAACCTAACCTAACCTAACCTAACCTAACCTAACCTAACCTAACCTAACCTAACCTAACCTAACCTAACCTAACCTAACCTAACCTAACCTAACCTAACCTAACCTAACCTAACCTAACCTAACCTAACCTAACCTAACCTAACCTAACCTAACCTAACCTAACCTAACCTAACCTAACCTAACCTAACCTAACCTAACCTAACCTAACCTAACCTAACCTAACCTAACCTAACCTAACCTAACCTAACCTAACCTAACCTAACCTAACCTAACCTAACCTAACCTAACCTAACCTAACCTAACCTAACCTAACCTAACCTAACCTAACCTAACCTAACCTAACCTAACCTAACCTAACCTAACCTAACCTAACCTAACCTAACCTAACCTAACCTAACCTAACCTAACCTAACCTAACCTAACCTAACCTAACCTAACCTAACCTAACCTAACCTAACCTAACCTAACCTAACCTAACCTAACCTAACCTAACCTAACCTAACCTAACCTAACCTAACCTAACCTAACCTAACCTAACCTAACCTAACCTAACCTAACCTAACCTAACCTAACCTAACCTAACCTAACCTAACCTAACCTAACCTAACCTAACCTAACCTAACCTAACCTAACCTAACCTAACCTAACCTAACCTAACCTAACCTAACCTAACCTAACCTAACCTAACCTAACCTAACCTAACCTAACCTAACCTAACCTAACCTTTTTTTTTTTTTTTTTTTTTTTTTCACGGTGTGAAAATGCGTTAAATCGCATACCACCGGGAGCCGAGAATGGGAGGTGGCTCCCGGTGGTTATGTGGGGCTCTCCCCGCCAGAAGGGCGGGGCCTACCCACTAAAAACACACCGACTTCCGTCCGCGTCTTGAGGGGGTGCCGTAGGATCTCTAGGAATTCGACTACGGGCACCCCGACGCCGGGCCCGCATTAAGGCGCGGGCCCACTCCCTGAAAAGGGCATCCCCGGAAGTGAGGACGCCCCCCAGACCTTACCGCTGATGGGCGAGGGCCCTCCCAGACCCCCACCCACGGTACCAGGGCTTAGGGGAATTTGATCTCCCTCAGCCGCCCTCCCAGGCCCCCCTCGCAAAATGGGGGGGCCGCGCGCGCCAGAACGTAGCGCGCGCAGTCGGGCGATCCCCTTTGGGGTCCCCGACCGTGACCCGACGGGGCATTTGGGCCACCCCGTCTACGGCACAGGGGGAGGCAGGGCATAGCGCCTTCTCCGCCCCCCTGGCCTTCTCATCCGTCGTGGGTCCGCGGCGTTGGCCTCGCGGACCCTTTCGTTTGCCTCCTTCTGCGAAATGACACTCTCGCAGAAGGAGGCTACAACTTCCCATTTCCTCTCGCTGTCTAGCATTGCCGCGATTACGGCAGACAGCGAGAGGTCTCCACCGATTTCTGCCACCAGGGCCCGCCTTTCCGGGCCCCAGGCAGCACATTCCACCAAGGTGTGGCGCGCCGTGTCAGATGGCGCGCCACACTCGTGGCAGGCCGGGGTGTCCTCCCGGCCCGCAATCCGGTGCAGGTACTCCCCAAAGCACCCGTGCCCGGAGAGTACCTGCGCCAAACGGAATGTCACCTCCCCGTACTGCCGGTTCACCCATTGTGAGAGGTGGGGGCGAATGCCCACCACCGTCTCACGGCCGGCGACCGGCGACAAGAGTGACTCCTCCCAGCGATCTATCAGAGACTCTTCAGCGGAGTCCCTGAATCGCCGTAATTCTCCGACGGTGGGCCGGTGACCACGGGCTCGAGCGTCCCCCCTAAATCGGTGGACCGCCGCGAGCACCTCCGCCTGCAACTCCCATGGGGGATCCGCCGCCAGGACGGTGGCCGCAGTCCAGGACACCGTCCTGTATGCCCTGATGGCCCGCACCGCGATGACCCTCTGCGGCCCATGCAGAAGGGTCTTGTTGCGGGCGTCCAGGGCATCCACCCAGATCGGGGCGCCGTACATTGCCATACTCCGGATTATTCCGGAGTACAGTCGACGGCACCTCGACCCGGGCCCCCGCACATTTGGCAGTAGCCTTGCCAAGGCGGCGGCGGCCGCAATCAGTTTCGGGGCCAGCTGGGCAAAATGGGCCCCGAACTTCCACCTCCCGTCCAAGACGAGGCCCAGATATTTCATCTGGGCCCCAACCTCTACCCTTTCCCCGAACAGGGTAATAGCGGCCCCCCTAGGCGGCCCCCTCCACGGGGCGTGGAAGACGAGGGCCTCCGTCTTGTCGACAGAGACCCTCAGACCCAGGCTCTGAATCCGGTCGATCACGACGGATACCGCGATGGTCGACCGGATCTGGATCTCACCCCAATCCTTCCCCCGGGCAGTGACGAGGGTGTCGTCCGCGTAGCAGATGACACCTATGCCCGGGAGGAGTGGGCCGCGCAGGACCCAGTTATACCCCACATTCCAGAGGATCGGTCCGAGGACCGACCCCTGTGGGACTCCGCACCTCACATCGTGGATGTGTAAGGTGCCATCTCCCCCTTCCCAAGCCACGGTGCGGCCTCCCAGGTACGATCTCAACAGCCTCCCAAGGTAAGGAGGCACTCCATGGTAGCGGAGCGCCTCCAAAATTACCCAAAATGGGAGGCTGTTAAAAGCGTTTTTAATGTCTAGGGAGACCGCAAGTACCGACTCTCCCTCTCCGACCGCCTCCGTTGTGAGGTCCTTCAGTCGTCCCAGGGCGTCCATTGTGGAACGGCCCGCCCTGAACCCAAACTGGACCTCTGACAGAGGCGGTCCGACATTTTCCAAGTGATGGACGAGGCGGGCAGCGACGACTCGCTCGAACAGCTTTCCCGCCTCATCCAACAATACAATTGGCCGGTACGCCGACGGCGAATCCGCCGGCCGGCCAGCCTTCGGCAGAAGGCAGAGCTTCCCCTGCTTCCACAGCTGCGGGAACCGTCCAGTGCTAATGCACGAATCGAATAATTCCCGCAGCTGTACACCCATGAATTCCGAGGCGAGATACAGAACCCGCCTCGGAACTCCGTCCGGGCCCGGGGCCCGACGGCCACCCCTGATGCGGTGGAGCACCATCTTCATCTCCCCGTCTGTGACGAGGGGAGGGGACTCCACCGCAGCTTCAACAACCTCCGTCGGGGGGCACATCGAAAACGGGGCATATGTCCCCGCTCCGGTAGCCGACCCGACGGTCGGGGGACTGGGAAACAGTTCCCCCACAACTCTCCTTAGGAGATCCGGCGGAAGAGACTCGGTGGCGGGAAGGCCCAGGGCTTGGAGTTTCTTCCGCGCCGACTTGTAGGGCCTCCCCCACGGATTCCTGTCCAGCTCCGCCAGGATCTCCTCCCTCGCGAGGACCTTCGCCCGACAGATCGCCAGCTGCAGGGCCTTCTTCGCTTCGCGATAGAGGCCCCGCAGCCGTTCTTCGAGGTCGGGGTCCAGCCCATTGCGCCGCCTGCAGCGCACGAATTCCCTTCGGGCCCTGTTGGCCGTCACCCGGAGTTGGGCAATCTCCGGGGACCACCAATAAACGGCCCTCTTCCGGCGCCACGGACGCGCTCTGGGCATGGCCGCGTCGCAGACCCTGGTTAGGGCCTGCCGCATGCGACGTGCCAGCGCGTCCGGGCACAGCTCTTCCGGGGCGGCGTCGGCGGCCCACTGCTCGATGATCGCCGCTTCCTTCGCCAACTCCCGGTCGAGCTTGGCGAGAGCCCAACGCGGGAACCGACTCGGGCCCCTCGGGGGGGCGGTATCGTGGAGAGGGGGAGACACCTCGAACCTTATGTAATTGTGGTCCGAGAGTGTCTCAATGTCCTCTTCCACTTTCCACCCATGCACCCTGTGCGCGATCGCGGGGGTGGCGAACGTTAGGTCCACCACGGACCCCCCACGCGACCGCACACAGGTGTGCACCGCCCCCCTGTTTAGAAGGGACAGCCCAGACTGGATCGACCAGACCTGGACTGCCCTCCCTCTCGGGTCCGTGGCCGGGTTGCCCCAGGCCACGGACTTGGCGTTAAAGTCGCCGAGGACAATTGTTGCCCCCGACGACTGCCTTGCCATCGCCGCCCTGATGGAGTCGAGCCAGACCTCGAACTCCACCAGGGGACGATTGGGGGAGAAGTACACCCCGATTAGGGTGTACTCCCCCAGTGCCACCACCACGTACCCAGAGCCCCTCTCTTTGACTGAGAGGGGTGGGCCGTCCCCATCCAGGGTCGTCACTGCCACCGTGCCGTCCAGGTCCCCCGCCCAATGAGAATGCGGGGGGACGTAATACGGCTCGGCGGCCACCCCCACTGACGCCTCCCACTCCGCCATGGACTGAAGAAACACATCTTGTGCCCCGGCGGAGTGGTTGAGGTTACCCTGGAGGACTTTGAGGTGTCTTGTATTACTCATTGTGACACCTCAAAGTCCATCTGCGCCTGCTGTGGGCGCCCATCCCTGGTGGAGGCGATGGGGGTGGTCCAGGCCCCCGTTTCACCCTTCCCCTTCATAGCGGGAGGGGAGCAGTTTCTCCCTCCCATAATATGGCCTGCTGGCCGTCCCATCTCTGCGCAAATTGCGCAGTGAACTTTTTTCACTGCGCAGTTGGCGCCACGATGTCCCTCCTCGCCACACCGGTAGCAAAGATTGCTCCGGTCGGCCTTTGAGGGACACCTCTGCAGCGTGTGGCCCAACCCCATGCACCTATGACAGCGCATGGGGCGCCGTTCCAGAACCTGAACCCTGGCCGAGGTCCACCCGACCAGGATCCTTCCCGCCGCCGCAACGGCCTTAGCCGCAGGGATTGGGCACACTGCAAAACAGGTGCCCAGACCCCCCGGGCCCTCGTTGATGGCCATGACCTTCACCTCCTCAATTGAGCAGGCTCCGGTCTTGGCGACAGCGGCGGCCACCATCTCTTTAGTGGCCGAGTCGTCGAGCCCCACCACGCGAATATCCGCGCATTTGGTGGGGCGTGCGATGCTGGCCACTCCGTCCAATGCCGAGCGCAGCTTAGCGGCTAGCGCATCGGCCTTCTCCTTTCCTTGTGCCTTGGGCACCTCAATGATCCTGGCACCCGTCGCCGCGCGGCGGATGCCTAGGCCGGGACCAAGGCCAATTTCGGTCAGGTCGACCGCCTCCCGAGCGTGCTTGAGCACCTCGCTGTAGGTCACCCCTTTGGCAGCCGCCTCCGGCTGTAGGGTGACCACCACCGCGACACTGTCCGCCTCCCTCAACTTAGGCTTGGCCTTGCTGGCCTTGGCCGGCACGGCAGCCGAAGCAGCCCGAGCCCGAGGAGCGGGCGTCGGCGCAGCCTTGGTGGTAGCGGAGGGAGATGCCTTCCCCTTCCCTTTACCTTTCTTCACCACCGTGGCCCAGGTGTCTGGTGCCTGAGATGGCCCAGCAACCGGTTCCACCGGTGGTGCATTAACCGCGGGTGCTACGGGAGGAGGGGTGGGCACAGTCGTGGGAGGCGTTGCCTTCCCCTTGCCCTTTCCCTTCCCTTTGCCGTTTCCCTTGCCCTTGCTCTGGGCGGGCTGAGAGGGCTCAGAGGGCACCGGTTGGGGAGCCCGTGGGGCTGCCACCGGCTGCTCCTGCGCAGCTCTCTTCTTGTCCGCCGCTAGAGGCGGGCGGATCACTTTCTCCGGCAGGAGACGGTGGTCGATGCCGTCAATTCGGGCATCGACCCGGGCGTTCACCATCGCCCCCACCGTGGAGGCGATGTACGCCTTCAGCTCCTCCAACATCTCTTCGGGAGACATGGAGGAGCCGGCGAAAGCGGACGTCTTTGTCGCCTTCTTGGCCGCCGCTGCATCTTTTTTGATGCTGGCGAACTCCGCTCTAAAAGCTTTCCTCTCCTCGCGCATGAGCTCGACTTCCCGTCTAAGCCGGGTGTTGTCGGCCCATGCGCGCCTCAGCTCGTCGCTCTCATTTCTCGCCGTGAGAGCGTCGACGATATCGCCCAATGCGGCAACGGCATCATTTAGGGCCCGCACATGCGTGCCCTTTAGGTGCCCCGACGTTTGGGCGACATCTTTGATGGCCGCCATACTTGCGCCGGCCATCTTCCTCAGTTCCTGGGCGTCCTGGCGGGTGTCCCGGACCTCCAGCGAGCAATAATTCTTGCCCGCCGGCACGACCGAGACTTTTCCCCCATCACCATCTTTCGGCGGTCGCGGCTTGAGGAAAGTGAGTCGGAGCCCCTTTGAGGTCCGACCACTTTCAGCCGAGCTGTCGCGCGAGCGCGAACTAATGCTCGGGGACTCCGCTCCGCTCTCCACCGACAAACCCCTTCGTTTGACGGAGGCCTCGGTCTCCGTCTCCGATCCGCTGTCTAAAGACGGCGGACGCGACCTTTTGGGGCGTTCCTGCCCCCCCTGACCCAAATTTATGGGAGTGGGGATGACACCCACACCCATTCCCCCCAACGCGACCGAGCACGGCCTCAATCCCTGAGGAATTGAGGCCGAACTCGCCGCCCTAACGTCCGGAACAGAACCGGATTGACCCGATTCGGTCCCCCCCCCCCGACGCGGCCTAAGCCGACCTCCCACACCCCCCCCTGAAGGCTCGGAGTCAAGCTCCATCACCCCCGATAGGACTGGTAGCCCTGACAATACCCCGATCTACCGGTCTTGAATGTTTCGTTGTCTATTATAATACTAACCAACAACAAAACATTCAAAACCTAAAATCGGGATATCTACAAAACTACAAGCCCTAGACCCGTTCTGAGAACACCAAAATTCTCAGCTCGCCGAACTCAACAAATCACCTTCTATGCACTTTCACCGTATCTCTCATCTAAACACCCACTAGAACGTCAACCTAACCTAACCTAACCTAACCTAACCTAACCTTTTTTTTTTTTTTTTTTTTAACGTTGGGAAAATGCGTTGAATCGCATACCACCGGAGCCGAGAACGGGAGGTGACTCCGGATGGTTATGTGGGGCTCTCCCCGCCAGAAGGGCGGGGCCTACCCACTAAAAACCCAACGACTTCCGTCTGCGTCTTAAGGGGTGCCGTAGGATCTCGAAAGAATTCGACTACGGACACCCCAACGCCGGGCCCGCACTAAAGGCGGCGCCCCCCTCACTGTTAAGGGCGTCCCCGGAAGTGAGGACGCCCTACAGCCAATACCGCTCGCGGGCGAGGGCCCTCCCAGACCCCCGCCCACGGTATCGGGGCTAGAGAGATTTCTCTTCTAGCCCCCCCTCTTGACCCCCCCTCGCAAAATGGAGGGGGCCGCGCGCGCCGGAACATGGCGCGCGCGGTCGGGCGACCCCTTTGGGGCCCCCGACCATGACGTGACGGAGCGTTAGGCCGCCCCGGTTACGGCACAGGGGGGAGGTGATGGGCATAACGCCTCCTTCGCCCCCCCGGCCTCCTTCTGCGACGCGGGTCCGCGGCATTGGCCTCTCGGACCCGCTCATTCGCCTCCTTCTGCGAGATCACTGCCTCGCAGAAGTCGACGGCTGCCGTCCACAGCCGCTCGCTGTCGAGCATGGCTTCGACCAGGCTCGACAGCGACAGCGTCCCCCCTCCCATTTGCGCCGCCAGAGTCTGTCTTTGCAGACCCCAGGCGGCGCATTCCGTCAGAGTGTGACGCGCCGTATCAACCGGCGCGCCACACTCGTGGCAGGCCGGGGTGCTTTCCCGGCCCGCTATCCGGTGCAGGTACTGGCCGAAGCAACCGTGCCCCGACAGTACCTGCACCAACCGGTAGGTCACAACCCCGTGTCGTCGGGTGACCCACCGGGAGAGGTGGGGGCGAATTGCCTCCACCGTCTCATGTCCGGCAACCGGCGACCGGAGCGCCTCGCCCCACCGTCGGATCAGGACCTCATCCGCCGCAGTCCTGACCCGACTCACCTCCGCCAGCAAAGGCCGGTGCCCCCGGGCCCTGGCATCCCCTCTGTAGCGGTGGACCGCCGCGAGAACCTCAGCTTGAAGCTCCCACGGCGGATCCGCCGCCAGGACGGTCGCCGCCGTCCAACTGACCGTCCTGTAGGCCCTCACCGCCCGCACCGCGATGACTCGCTGCGGGGCCCGCAGGAGTCGAATGTTGCGGGCGTTGAGGGCGTCCGCCCAAATTGGGGCGCCGTATAGGGCCATACTCCGGATTATTCCGGAGTAAAGCCGACGGCACCCCGACCCCGGACCGCCTACGTTGGGCAGCAGCCTGCCCAGCGCGGCGGCGGCGGATATCAGCTTCGGGGCCAGCTGAGTGAAATGGGCCCCGAAGCTCCACCGCCCGTCCAGTACAAGGCCCAGATACCGCATCTGGGCCCTGACTGCCACCCTCTGGCCAAAGAGGGTGATGCCCGCCCCCCTCGGTGCCCCTCTGCGCGGCCCGTGGAAGTAGAGGGCCTCCGTCTTTTCAACGGAGACCCTCAATCCAAGGCTCGAGATCCGGTCGACCACAACAGAGACTGCGGTGGTCGCCCGGAACTCGACCTCCTCCCACGAGCCACCTCTGGCGGTGATAAGGGTGTCGTCGGCGTAACAGGACACCCTTATCCCCGGGAAGATTGGGCCTCTAAGGACCCAATCATACCCGACGTTCCACAGGGTTGGTCCGAGAACCGAGCCCTGTGGAACCCCGCATGCCACCCGATGACGGTGCAGAGCACCATCCGCACCCTCCCACGCCACTGTGCGGCCCCGCAGGTACGCCCCCAACAGCTCCCTCAGGTAAAGAGGCACCCCATGGTAGCGGAGTGCCTCTTCAATCACCCAATGGGGGAGGCTGTTGAAGGCGTTCCGGACGTCCAGCGAGACCGCCAGGACTCCGTCCCCCTCCTGAACCGCCCCCCTTGTGAGGACCTTCAGCGACTCCAGGGCGTCGACGGTCGAACGACCCGCCCTGAAGCCGTACTGGGCCTCCGATAGGGGCGGCCCAACTCCCTCCAGATGCTGGATGAGGCGGGCAGCGAGAATCCTCTCGAAGAGCTTGCCCGCCTCGTCCAGCAGGACTATTGGCCTGTATGCCGAGGCCGACTCGGCTGGCCGGCCTGCCTTCGGCAGGAGGCAAAGCCTGCCCTCTTTCCAGAGCTGCGGGAACTCTCCTGTACGTATGCACGTATCAAAGAGCTCCCGCAGCTGCACCCCCAAGAACTCCGAGGCGAGGTGGAGCACCCGCCTCGGGACGCCATCCGGACCAGGGGCCTTCCGACCGCCCCGGATCCGGTCGAGTGCGTCCTCCATCTCCCCGTCTGTTACGGGGGGACGAGGAGCCTCCGCCATTCCTCCCTCGACCTCCGGAGGGGCCATCCGAAACGGGGCGTAAGTCCCCGCCTCAGTGGGCGCCCCGACGGACGGAGGGTTGGGGAACAACTCCCCCACCACCCGGCGAAGGAGATCCGGCGGCAGAGTCTCCGTAGCGGGGGGGCCCTGGGCGCAAAGTTTATTTCGCGCCACTCTGTAGGGCCGCCCCCATGGATCTCTGTCGAGATCCGCCAGCATCTCCTCCCTC
>CAUEGM010000005.1:0-18406 GCA_958496195.1 Timandra comae
CAAATCCGGTTTTAAGTGTGCGGAATCGATTAGGCATATCAAAACTATACAAAATCCGTTAAAACAGCGCGAAAATACGAAATTATAATTTTCGCCCACATACGGCCATATGGCCCCAACTCGGCTCGAAATTCGCTCAAAAACTTAGTGTTTCAAAGCCGGTTTTAAGTGTGCGGAATCGATTAGGCATATCAAAACTATGCAAAATCCGTTAAAACAGCGCGAAAATACGAAATTATAATTTTCGCCAGCATACGGATATATGGCCCCAACTCGGCTCGAAATTTGCTCAAAAACTTAGTGTTTCAAAGCCGGTTTTAAGTGTGCGGAATCGATTAGGCATATCAAGACTATGCAAAATCCGTTAAAACAGCGCGAAAATACGAAATTACAATTTTCGCCCACATACGGCCATATGGCTCCAACTCGGCTCGAAATTCGCCCAAAAACTTAGTGTTCCAAATCCGGTTTTAAGTGCGCGCAATCGATTAGGCACATCATAACTATATAAAATCCGTTAAAACAGCGCAAAAAAACGAAATTATAATTATCGCCTAAATTCGGTCAATGGCCGCCTACTCCGCCCAACTCGGCTCGAAATTCGCCCAAAAACTTAGTGTTCCAAATCCGGTTTTAAGTGTGCGGAATCGATTAGGCATATCAAAACTATACAAAATCCGTTAAAACAGCGCGAAAATACGAAATTATAATTTTCGCCCACATACGGCCATATGGCCCCAGTTCGGCTCGAAATTCGCCTAAAAACTTAGTGTTCCAAATCCGGTTTTAAGTGTGCGGAATCGATTAGGCATATCAAAACTATACAAAATCCGTTAAAACAGCGCGAAAATACGAAATTATAATTTTCGCCCACATACGGCCATATGGCCCCAACTCGGCTCGAAATTCGCTCAAAAACTTAGTGTTTCAAAGCCGGTTTTAAGTGTGCGGAATCGATTAGGCATATCAAAACTATGCAAAATCCGTTAAAACAGCGCGAAAATACGAAATTATAATTTTCGCCCACATACGGCCATATGGCCCCAACTCGGCTCGAAATTCGCCCAAAAACTTAGTGTTCCAAATCCGGTTTTAAGTGTGCGGAATCGATTAGGCATATCAAAACTATACAAAATCCGTTAAAACAGCGCGAAAATACGAAATTACAATTTTCGCCCACATACGGCCATATGGCCCCAACTCGGCTCGAAATTCGCCCAAAAACTTAGTGTTCCAAATCCGGTTTTAAGTGTGCGGAATCGATTAAGCATATCAAAACTATACAAAATCCGTTAAAAAAGCGCGAAAATACGAAATTATAATTTTCGCCCACATACGGCCATATGGCCCAGTAGGATATTATTGGGCATTCTACCCCACCTGCCGTTCCTACGTCTCACTCCGTTCGCCTTCGTCACTTTCGGTGTGGTAAAATGCCCAATAATATCGTATGGAGTAGGAGCCGTTCAATATTTCCGTTTTAAAACTTGATTTACTTACTTGTTGTACTCCGCTCGCCTTCTTCTTATAATATAAAACAACACATCACACAACACATATAACTTATCGCACATATTTCTTCTACTAATGGAACTATACGAGCATAATAAACTAAAATTCAGGACAGATTGTCTCATGTCTCTTCACAGAGCAAGAAATAGCATGCACCTACAGACACATGCACATTCTATTTCTATGACGCCAGATTGCGCACCAAGGACATCCAAATTTTAATGTAATTAACTCATACAGTCGACACTAGCTTACATGTTAACAAATAAGGGTGCTTGCTGCTTGAACCGCTAACCTAAAATTCAGGACAGATTGTCTCATGTCTCTTCACAGAGCAAGAAATAGCATGCACCTACAGACACATGCACATTCTATTTCTATGACGCCAGATTGCGCACCAAGGACATCTGAACTTTAGGATACCGTAAACATTAAACTAACATTTGGGACAGATTGTCTCATGTCTCTTCACAGAGCAAGAAATAGGTACACCCAAAGGCACACACACATTCTCTTTCTATGGTCCCAGATTGGACACCAATGACATCCAAATATTAATTTAATTAATTCATTCAACTAACACTACCTTAGACGTGAACAAACAACTACCTACTGGTTGCTCTGCTGTTACTTACTTGTTGCGTTGTTTTATTAAGATACTTTCACACTCATACAATCGCCTTCGAAACGGTTCGTGCGCCGCCACCATCCCGTGCTCGCACGTGGCGCAGTATTTTATTTTATTAATCTTAGGTAAACTTACGGCTAGATTCATGTATATAAAAATGAAAAAGCGGTTACAAACAGAAATTTACTAGTTTCCACAAATAAAAACACATGTTTTGTTATCTAGCTACAACACATAAATTTAATTAAAAACATATCATTTAAGATTCGCTTGAGTTTAGTCAAAGAAGTATCAAACACATCTATATCAATAGATTTAACTACTTGCTCTAAATAAATATGATAAGAAAATTAAATAAGATATCAATATGTATAGTGTAAATGAATCTTTAGAGTCTCAAAGACTGCAAAATTGCATTATAGGTAAATTTGCGATATCCGAACTTTATTATACGACCACCTGTATGTATGAGATTTCGTTTTATTAAGATGCTTTCACACTTATACAATCTTAGGTAAACTTACGGCTAGATTCATGGAAGTATATAAAAATGAAAAAGCGGTTACAAACAGAAATTAACTAGTTTCCACAAATAAATATTAAATTATGAACAGTTGCAAATATGTTTCCCGTAGACAGTACTTACATATAAAAACACATGTTTTGTTATCTAGCTATAACACATAAATTTAATTAAAAACATATCATTTAAGATTCGCTTGAGTTTAGTCAAAGAAGTATTAAACACATCTATATCAATAGATTTGACTACTTGCTCTAAATAAATATGATAAGAAAATTGAATAAAATATCAATATGTATAGTGTAAATGATTCTTTAGAGTCTCAAAGACTGCAAAATTGCATTATAGGTAAATTTGCGATATCCGAACTTTATTATACGACCACCTGTATGTATGAGTTATTTCCATGTATTCAAGAATTACTCAGCATGTAAGATGATAATTGTGCATGTTACAGTCTCTGATTAAATTTGTTTTTTAGGGGAGTTCCTAATCAATGCAATTAATTTAAATAGAAGATGTTCCTAAACCAGTTTTGATAACTTTGCTTATTATTTTATACTTAATGTTTCATAATAAATTGTTAGTTCTATCAATCTAGGAATTACTTGAAAGATGAATCATAATAACAGTACCTACTAAGCCTTTAGATGAAATGATTATGAAAGTTCGTTTAAGTCGTTAAGTAGATGATATCGGAACTGGAATCAGAATCGGATGCTGAAGAAGAGAATGTGTGACAAAGTAGGATTAAATTAATGAAATAAAATAATACCTACATTGCTAATCAGTCTTTTTAATTTCAAATACAAACAATAGAACGCCAACCGAGGCGTTATAAAATCAATCATTATTTTAATAAAATAATTATGTATTGTAATTGTAATTGCAATCTGTCAAATTTCTGCAAAAGATTTTCAACTTTACCACAAAGCTGGAAGGTTCACGTTCGATTGTCAAATTTGAGAGATTCCCTATGCGACAAGTATAAACAGGTTTATACGTGTTGATCGGAGGTTCAAATCAATCATAAATTCCGACTAATGACAAGTTTTACTGCAACATATGAACTAACTTTTTGACGCGAGTTCGTTTCATGGATTAGTCTGCACAAAAAATGTTTCCACGATTTTTTCTTTCAGTTCGTTTTTATTTGCATCTATGAAAAAATGTTTTTTTAATTCTTTATTTCACATGTGTGATGTCAGGTAAAGTTTTACATCAAGGTTTATTAAACAAACATACTTACTTTATTACAATTTTATAATGTAATCAAGAGTGTCATGTAGGTATCGTCTTCATCTTTGTCTTGTGTGTGAATTCAATCACTACGATTTAATTGAACGTAAGTAACATAAATTAGCCATACAACTGTAAGACCATACAATTAAGGTTTAATTTTCTTTTGGAATAAATATTGCTGAAATGGTATTTTTTATGAATAAAACCAATCAATTTTGATCACAATATAACATTCGCTCCAGTATCTTCCAGTGTTATACACCAGTTACTTCCGCAACCTCCAACTTATAAAATGTAAGTAAGTACTATTAAATTTATTGAATTTGCATTTAATCGCTACCCAGCTACGGACCTGGTTTTTGCCTGCCGGCTGGTGTATCGGTAGTATATCGCTACTCAGCTACGGACCTGGTTTCTGCCTGCCGGCTGGTGTATCGGTAGTATATCGCTACTCAGCTACGGACCTGGTTTCTGCCTGCCGGCTGGTGTATCGGTAGTCTTAATTAAGACATAGTTATTAGTTCCAAAGTTAATCATTATGTGTTCCATTGCAGGTCTGACTCCGATGTATATCAGTCCCGACCGACAGCTGTAGCCGAGGTGCAGCCTAAAAAGAAGGTGTCGAAGCGCAAAGCATCCGCGACAAGGTCATCGGAATCTAAATCAAGGTAATTTTGTATTACTGCTTGTACCTATAGGTCCTTGGTGTGTATGTTATGTCAATTAAAATGATATACACAGTTAAACGTTGGTTAGTAGATTTAAAACTGTAACGCAGAGAGCGTTGAAATCAATTTCCATTAAATATTATTTGTTATTATATAACATAACATCATGCTTTCTATCTTCGTAGGGTTTGACAGAGAAGTACTTATATAATACACCCTCAATTCGTTAATTAAAAACTAATGTTATGTAATGTGTTGTGTAAATGATTATAAAGAATATGTTAAATTGTTTACAGTAAAAGACACACTACGGGCTCGGACCTCTTTGGTTTCGAGGAAATAAATAAATTATCATCACCGACCTCAACCGACTTCGGTTCGAGCCTGACGAGCCGTGTTGCCAACGGCAAAGTGCGGCGAACGGCGGACATCCAAGGGGACTTTTATGTGGAGGTAAGGGTGTATAATAAGGCTGAGGTTGTCTCCACCCCTAAAGAGCATCGGTGGAAGAAAGCCTCGGTCGCTCTTAAGGTCCAGCTGGACCGAGACACGCCGCAGTGGGACGGGCTTCAAGTGTTCATGAGACGGACACATGAGATGTTCAATGATTCGGAGCCCGTCTTCTATAGCGATAACACATTTTAACTAAATATTTAAGTTGATAGAATAGGCACCAGGTACCTTGTTATTGTATTTTGCGACCGTACATTATAATTGCAATAATAATAAATTATATTGCAACATCTAATAGTAAGTTTAAAACTAATTTAATTTAAAATGCCTTTCTGTACTGTTTGTAACACATCTGTTGAGCGCAGTCACTGGACAGGTCACCTACGTAGTAATAATCATAAAAACAAAACTATTTCGCATTTTTGCGAAGGTGTTGAAATAATACATTCTGCATTTCGTAATCGTATAGCTTCTTATAGAGTTATCGATCCGTCTGAGAATTGTTCTCTAGAAACATTTCTTAATAATAATTGGGACAAAATTAAAACTTTAATTGACATATCTCTTAAAGAACATGCTTGCCTAAAAGTTAATTTCGAATATTTTGCTTTGTTTTTAATGTTTAAAAATGATTCTCAGGATATGAAATCATTTGCCACAAAAAACGTTACTCTGCATCAGAATTATGAATTTGATTCATTAATGTCTCAGATAAAAAATACTTTAACAAAAAAGATAGAAGAATTTCAGGACCGAGACAGTGGATGGACGTTCTTGAGTAGTTCTCATTTGGAAGTCAATATTAACAAATATCAACCGTTGCGCGGTTCAGGCTTTATCGAATTACCTCCTGCAATAAAATCGAAAAAAGCATGTGTTAATATCCGCAATAATGACGAGTATTGTTTTTTATGGTCTGTTGTTGCTGCTTTATATCCAGCTAAGATTCATCCTGAAAGGGTATCTTCTTACCCTGATTTTCGTAACGTTTTAAAGGTAAAGGACATGTCATTTCCAGTGAATTTCTCAGATATTGCGCGGTTCGAAGTGAATAACCCTGAAATTTGCATTTACATTTATGGTTTAAAAAATAATACTGTCATAGGACCGCTTTACAAACCAAAAGCCTTAAACGGAAAGGTGATTCATTTACTTTATTTAGAAAGAGATGATTTATCACATTACTGTCTCATTAAAGACTTGCCGCGACTTGTTAAAAATCAAATAACAAAACACCACAGTAAACTGTACTTTTGTGACGCTTGTTTAATGTTTTTTAATTCATGCGATGACCTTAGTTCACATAGTTGTGGAGGTGTCGCCACTGAACTACCTCCAAGGGGTTCTTTCATTCAGTTTAAAAATTATAATAGAAAGCAAATTGTACCATTTGTTGTATACGCCGATTTTGAAACAATGCTAGAACGCTATGAATCTTGTGACCCTGACCCCACTAAGGCGAGTACTGTAACGCGACAGCGACATGTGCCTGTAGCTTTCGCTTATCATATCACATGTACGCTAGACGATACCCACAATCGTTACGTTTCTTATCGCGGTGCGGATTGTGTGTCAAATTTTGTGAAGTCTATCTATAAAGATGCACAAAAAATTTACGATATTTTAAAAAATAATGTTCCTATGATTTACTCAAATGATAATGCTCGTGACTTTGAAAACGCGATGACATGTCATATTTGTGAACACTTCTTGTTGGGTGATAGGGTTCGCGATCATTGTCACTTGACTGGTAAATATCGTGGTGCAGCCCATAGTTACTGTAACATACAATACAAACTGCCAACATTTTTGCCAGTATTTTTTCATAATTTATCCGGATACGATTGCCACCTTTTCATAAAAGAATTAGGTGAAGCTCCTGGATCTATTAAAGTGATACCGAAAACAAAAGAAAACTATATTTCATTCACTAAGTTTATTCCCATTTCTACCGGGGAAAGCATCCAGGTTAGGTTTGTAGATTCTTTCAAGTTTTTAGGAACTAGCTTAGAAAAGTTAGTTAGTACAATACAAAAACAAGACTTTAAACATTTAAAATTTTATTTTCCCAATAAAAAACAATTAAACTTACTCACCCGTAAAGGAGTGTATCCATATGACTATATGTCTCAATGGGAACGTTATGAGGATACGTGTTTACCCTCTAAAAAACATTTTTTTAACTCTTTAACCAATGAAGCAATTACCGATGAAGACTATGAACACGCTCAGTCTGTTTGGTCAGTATTTAATATTCAAAACATGGGTATGTACACAGATTTATATCTTAAAACAGATGTTCTTTTGTTAACAGATGTATTTGAAAATTTTCGAAAAACTTGTAAACTACATTACAAGCTCGATCCCGCGTTTTATCTTACAGCACCAAGTCTATCTTTTGATGCAATGCTTTTACAAACAGGGGTTCAATTAGAATTGATTAGTGATGTTGAAATTTTTAGAATGATACAAAAAGGTATTCGGGGAGGTGTTTGTATGTGTTCCAAAAGACATGCCAAAGCCAATAATAAATATTTAGATACATACGATCCAAACCGTCCAGATTCATTTATCATTTACTTAGATTGTAATAATTTATACGGTTATAGCATGTGTCAATCCCTACCCTATTCTGGTTTTAGATTTATGAATAGACAAGAAATTGATTTTTTACAATTGAACTTAGCAGGCATCAGTGATACTGCGGAAAACGGTTACATTCTTGAAGTTGATTTAATATATCCGGAGAATTTGCACATGGAACACAATGACTTTCCTTTTTGTCCAGAAAAATGTTTACCACCTGGTGGTAAGAATAAAAAGCTAATACCTAATTTGTACGATAAATATCACTATGTTATTCATTACATACATTTAAAAAAGTGTTTACACCACGGTTTAATATTGAGAAGGGTCCATCGCGCTATTACATTTAAGCAAAGTTGTTTTTTAAAACAATATATTGATATTAACACCCAGTTACGTCAAAAAGCAGAGTCTATGTTTGAACAAGACTTTTTCAAATTATTGAACAATAGTATTTTTGGAAAAACCCTGGAAAATAATGAACATCGAATAGACGTTAAGTTAGTAAACAAGTGGTGTGACTCGAACAATAAAACAAAAAAGACTGCTTGTGCTGAAAAATTGATAGCCAGCCCATATTTTCATAGCGCCTCTGTATTTTCTGATGATCTAGTAGCAATTCAAATGAAACCTTCGCGCGTACTTCTTAATAAACCAATATACATAGGGTTTACTGTATTAGAATTATCTAAGAGTCACATGTATGATTTTCATTATTCCATCATAAAACCTTTTTATGGTAACCGGATTGAATTGTGTTATACTGACACAGATAGCCTAGTATATGATGTACAGACTAATGACGTTTATAGAGATTTCAAGCTCCATTTTCTAAAATATTTCGATACCAGCAATTATGACTGTAACAACGACTTTAACTTACCAATTATGAATAAAAAGGTTCCAGGACTGTTTAAGGATGAAATGGGTGGCAACATTATCAAAGAATTCGTGGGACTGCGCTCAAAGCTTTATTGTATTAAAACTTTAAATAAAACAATTAAAAAGGCAAAAGGTACAAAAAAATGTATTACCAAAAATTTAAATATGTTAGATTATAAAAATGTTTTATACAATTGCAATGTTATTCACAAAAAAAATGTATTGTTTAGGTCAATAAAACATGAAATATTCACTCAGGACGTAAATAAAATAGCACTTTCAAGCAATGATGATAAACGATTGCTATCGTTTGATAAAGTTTGTACTTTAGCCTGGGGTAACGCAACTATATTTATGTAATGCATTACCACGATTTAAACGTAATTACAGTAGTTACATTTTTAACATGTATTTTATTTTAAAAACCTTACTATTATGAATATGTAGTTTGTTACTCTTTTAATAATGTGAAATGTACTTATTGTCTAGTAATGTGACATGTTGACAGCACTGTTGACGTAGTGGTTAAGCAGTCAATCGATTGCTGCGCTGCGTGTCATGATTCGATTCCCGTATGGAACGAATAGTTGTATGTTTTGAAGTTTCTTTTGAACCTAACTTTATTATGTAAACAATTCTACAATGTGTATTCTTGGTGTCCTTGTACTATTTAGAGCAGAGGTGTAACTATACGACCTCTGATATAGTTAGCTTTTAAGTGTACTTTGTACCTACTATAAATATATACTTAAATAAATAATATTTTATGTTCATAAATCTGTTTCATTTCCGTTCTTGATGACAAAGCGCATTGCGCTGACTGGTTTGTGTAAATTAACACCGATCAGGTGCTCCCAAGTGACGTACTGTGCCGTGCGCACATAAGAATCAAGTTCAAACTTGTTATAAAAACGTGCGCAATGCTTTCTGGAGTACTGTTACATAACGTAAACATAATAATATTAGTCCTCCGTCTCATTTCGCTGATATTGACCGTACTGGTTGGACTTCTCAGTTTCTCATCATTGAATCGAAAACAGTAAGTAGTTTATTTTAAATCATTTTATATTATACTTAGGTTGATATTAATTCCCATTACTTATATTAACTGTTATTTTGTTTGTTTCAGATCATCAAAAATGTGTGATTCCCCTGACCTTATCTTTTCGCAATACGGGCAAGGTTTCCCGACTCCAAGTTTGAGCTGGCATGTACCCGAGCAACGACAATTATCTGAACAACAAAGACTATCCAATAAGAAACCAAGATCGAAAAGGGATTGTCAAAAGCGGAAGCTGCCTCTTTGCCAGTCATACGTTATAAATAATGAGAAGAGAAAAGGTCTGCGACTGATCCAAATACAAGTTTTGGACATAAGTGAGCAACAAGAATCTACAACTGCAAGTGATAATGAAGACTCGGTAGTTATGAGTGCGCAATACATAGTGAGTGAACCTGTGGACTATGTTATGGAAGAGACACTAGCATTAATAAATAAAATTTCCAAAAAACTTTGTGGGGACAATTGTTATTAGTAAGTAATGTAGTTTGAACTTTGTTTATATAATATAAAATTAATAATGTATTTTTTAAATGTGATTAATGATGAATGTACTGATTATAAATATTAAATAAAAATAAGTTTTGCTTTGTAAGTTAAGATGGTAAAATAAATAGAATATTAGCTCTAGTTAAATTGTAAATAAATATATGAAGTAATAAATGCTATATTTTAATGTAATTTTGTGTTTTATTTTAAATTAATAAATTTCAAATTAGCTGTAAAATAAGACTAGATTTGCAGGTTTGTTATTATTTACAGTATTCATGTACGTTAATTATTGTATGTTAACTTCAAATTAATCATAGGTACAGCTAATTTAAAATTTATAATTAAATTAATTGGATCAAATAAAAAACCATAAATAGTTACTTAGATATTTTTATTAAATATAACTTAACAACAACAAAATAATTTGAATACAGACATATTATTATCAAAATACCATTTTTTAATACACACAGCATTATTAAGTGCACAATTCAATTTATGATTCACACAATTAAATTCAGTTTTATTTTTACAATATTTAGTTTTTAAGACTGAAAAATTAGGACATCCCTTCTCACCTATATCAATTACTTCACAGTTCGCACATAAGTCTTTAATCCACTTTATCTTTTCCAAACCCTTGGTAATAATTTTTTTATTTTCTAAATATGGCACTATTGCACGTTTAAACTCCTTGTAGTCTATGTAGCCCTCACTCCAGTAAATTCCCCTATTTTTTTCCAACCATCTCACTTGCTTTTTTTCTTCTTGTGTTAGGTAATGGAACGAATATGGTGGTTTAACCAGGAACGTTTGTGCATGCTCCTGACTTACGATAGCCACTTCTTTCACAATAAAATTATTTATAGAATCTTTAAATCCTTGGATTTCTACGATGATGGTATCCGGATTCATGATAGTTTCTTCACGATGCTGCTTAATGGTTTGTATTCTATTACACAATCGTTGAGAATCAGACAGTAGGCTGAAGTTTGATCTGGTATTTCCGAATTACTCTCTATTTCAACTCTCACATCCACAACTGGACCTGTCTTTAAGTTATCCGCTTGTCTAGAGCAATCAATAACAAACAGCGGTGCTAAGTCTCTAAACTGTTTCTCGCTTAATATGGGCTCTGGACGACGTCCGTAATATGACTGTTGAAATCTGGTGTACTGCTCGTATAATAAAGCAATTCTGTTGTCAGCAAAATTTACATTTAGGTTTTCATACGGGAAATACGTAGAATTGAGATACACTCTTACGTCACGAACATGACAGTGATCGAATTGAGACATGTCTGAACTTGCATTGTTCTTTCTATTTGTTTGTAACCCAAGTATGATGTATCTTGGTTTTTCTATTTGAGATGAAGTTTTGATAGACCAGGTATGTTTTGTAGTTTTAGGTAAAGCTGGATATTCGTACAGGTCCCAATTCCTGTATATCATTTGAAGTGGTCGATCTTTTTCTAATAGTTTTAACAATCCAATTTTTTCTTTATCTGATACTTTAACATGCGGTACGCGCCATATAATTTTGTTAATCTGAACATCATCCACCGTTTCACCAGTGCTCAGTTTTACAGCGTTCACATTGGTGTTACTTCGTAACAATATCAGTTCATGTCTACAGTTTATCACGACTTTTTTAAAATCTTCAGCAAATCCGAGAATATGACATAGTGGTATAGAAGCTGAAAATCTTCCTCCATTGATATTTTTTATACCATCAATATTCCAGCCCCAAGCATTAGATATTTTTGATTCACTTTCATTCATTGATATTAGTGATTTCATTGTAGTAGTTACACCTGCATTTTTTATTTTATCAATCTCCACTCCATTAAGCTCATATCTAATATCTTGGAATAAGTACATTAGCGCATTGTTCGTAAAATTAACACTAGTAGCTTTTTCTTTCGTGTCTTTTTTACTAACGATAACAGTTCCTTCCAAATATAGCGTGCTAGCTGATGGTAGTACGTACAAGTCTTGTTGGTTGATAGGTATGCGGATTTCATCGTTCCTGTTGAAACTTGTTACGTAGGGCTTGTAGGAATGAAATTCGATTCCTTCTATAGTGTTATCGTAAGTTGGAGCGGATAAAACGTCTAAGATATTCATTTTACCAATCCGATCGCTCTAAGGAACGCTTTATTGTCTTCAGTTAATTTATTTTTTTTCTTAGAGCGTGGTCTTATTTGACAGGTGGTCCGAGTAGAACTGATATTCTTAATTTGTTGAGACACATTTTTATTGTAGTCAATCATGTTTTTCTTCTAAGATGTAAATATAGCTGCACTTCTTCACCGCGTAGATTGATTAATCGATTGTTTTTATCTAATAGCCTGATATGTATACAGCTTATGTTGTTTTGATTAATTGGAAAGTATATTGAGTTCTTCGGGATTTCTATGATCCTGTATCCAGGTGGTACATTGAGTGCAAATTCGTGAATAATGTGACTTGGTTCACCGTTTATATATGATCCGCTTACAATATCACATTCAATCCTGACTACGGTCGTAGGTAAAATGTTGACTGGAGACTGTGACAGATGCCATTTATTTGCTTTCAAGACCTGCTTATTAAACCCTAACAGTGCTCTGAAAGAGTTTTCTTTCTCAAAATTAACGTCTTTTGAACAGTATATACTAGCTTTTAAAGTATTATTATTACACTGTAGTTTAATTGATGCATCTTTTATTTCAGATTTTAAATACTCACTTATATCCTGCAATTCATAAGTACCTTCCGGTATTTCAATAACATCGTTGGAGCCATAATAGAACTTGTTATTACCTTTGTCAATGTTTGGAATAGAGTTATATGTTGAAAAATGCAATAAAGCACACTCATACTCTCCATTTAATTGCAACGTATTAGGATAGTACGTAGATAAAGTTGATGAGTTCCCAGTTATCGACAAAGTGAGGGACATCTTGCAAATGATAGAAATAAAATAAAAGTGTATATTTTATATAGTTTTATTCCAAAATGTCCACAAATATTTTAAACATAAATGACCACAATTTACTGTGTTGAAATTTTGATATCTAGTATAGTTATAAAAAACTTTACAGTTCTTAAAATATTGCAACAGTTCCAATGGAGGTTTTAAATTTCCATAGCTATCAAAATATTCACAATAGTCATATATTTTAACATAGGCTACCCAATGCGTTCCTTCGTTCTTAGAATCATCTAAGTTAACAATAGCACATTCAATCTGTTTCGGCTTCCTAGGTAATCGATCCTTCATGTAGACCCCACGAAAATGAGGTATATTTCTTGAATATTTTAAGATGTCTACATTAGTTAGAGGGCGGCTGGGTAGCATATTTTTCAGTTTTTTGGAGATGTTACAAACAATCCTTTACCATTTTTATACGGTTTAATGTATAAACCCTTGCCCAATACTAAAGCTTCCATAGCTTTATTGTGTCGTTCTGTTTCTTGCAAATTTCGATTGCCTGCTTTGTAATCATTAACGGTTTTCGCAATGCCAGCTGCACCACCAGCTAGAGCTCCTAAAGCTGATAAACCAGCGAAAATTGGGATTAAAGGAAGAACTCCTCCAGTCTTTGGTACGGGTATTACTCGTGGTACCCGAATTCGATGATGGATGTTTGGCAATAACTTTTTTGCAACTAAGTAAGCTGCTTTTATTAAAGACTTATTATCTTTGTGTCTGAGTTTCTTAACTTTTGATTTTATTTTTGAAACTAAGCTTTTAAATGTTTTGACGCCGGATCCTGACTTAAGTTTAGCTTTCATGACTTTGCTCACTAGCCATGAGCTTAGTTTTTCACCTTTCCCTGCATCTTTTGATTTAAGTCTTTGTTTGGCCATGTTAAGTAGTTGTAAATCAGCTTTGTGACGATTTGATAAATCTGTGTAGTTTGCGTACGCAATGTCGTGTTGCATACAAGCTTCGTCTAGCTTATTTACACCTCGATCGCCTCGCGCTAACCGTTCGTGAAGTTTGGTTCCTGGTCCGCAATAATTGTATCCAGGCAAATGAACTTCAAATGGTAGATTATTAATAATGTTATTAACTAGTCCTCCACCTTGCATTACTTAAAGTATAATGAAAGAATTTAAAAAAATAATGATTATATAATATCTTAACACATAATTGCCGCTTTGTCAATCCAACTGTTTTCTGCACTACTTAAACCTAACCATTTGACAAATAATTTATTTCCTTTCTTTTTCAACACTTTTTCTATCAAATAAACGTCAGGATAGTTAGACTTTTGAAGTTCTTGCTCATAAAAAGCTCCTAATATGTTCTGCTTTCGTTGATCTTCTATGTAATATGTCACTGGTAAGGTTTTATTAATCTTTTTTACATTAAATAACTCAGTCGACCAATTAGGAGTGTAACCTTTCTCAAAATTATGTTTGTATTTACTTATACGAACACAATCACCAACTTTGAATTTAGGCTTCCACTGAAATAAATCATGTTTCTTTATTTTTTTTATATTTTCTTTTATTACTGTTTCATTCGATTTATTCACATCAATCGGTTTAAATTTGGTAGTGCGATGTTTACTGTTGTTATAACTCTTCATTATATCATCCAATGGTAGACCTAACCACTTATAGTTTCCACTGAGACTAAAATATTTATATAATTTATTTTTTACAGTTCTAATCAATCTCTCTACAATAGATGCTTTTTTAGTAGAGAACGATGAGTAATGATTAATGTTGTGCTTCTTCATTAGGGATTGAAAAGTGTTATTATAAAATTCTGTCCCCATATCAGTTTGTAAGTTAACAGGATTAGTACGGCTGCTAAGCAGTATATGTTGAAATGCACGAGCAACATCAATTTTATTTTTTGATTTTAATGGTTCAGCCCAGGCATATTTTGAAAAGCAGTCAATCACCGCTAAAATATAGTTATAACCCTTGTTGTACTTTCTCAGGTTTTGCATATCCATTAAATCTGCTTGCCATAAGTCGTGGATTCCTTTTAAAATAACATGACGTCGAAGGAAATTTTTACGAGCTGCTTTGTGTATTTCATTTACGATTTGCTGTTTTGCCATTACGGAGATGTTGTTTTTTGAAGTAACTTATCGACATCTGCTTTGGTATAAAACTTATCTTGCAAATGAGTTAAAACTTCAGGTACCTTTACATTTAAAGTTGATTGAACAGTAGTTCGAGCATCTGTTATGATTCGAGAACGCAATGATCCAATGAGTTTATTTAGTTCTTTTATCGTATTAGCATTCAAATGATCTACATAGTCCTTGTTCACAGCATCATCGGCTTCTATAGGAGTTCTAATTCCTCTCAATCTCAACGTTTTTAAGTCAAAATCGCCATTTTCTGATTTAATTAATGCATTTTCATTAAAATCAAACAGGTCTGATAATCGCATTCTTTTATGAACATAATGACCGAATTTATCTATATTCATATTGAAGGTGTACTGTATTGAAAGTCTGATGATAAAATGAAACCTTTAAATTTTAATTTTATTTATTTATAATTTTACTTTCACGCAATTCTTCAATAATAGATATAATTTCACTGTCCAATCCTGTGTTACCAGCATCTCTAGACGCAATTAATAATTTCAATCTTTCAACCAATTCATTAGGATCATCCCAGTACACAAAATCTACATCTTCTTTCCACTCTTTTCTTAACGGTAGACCCCTTCCCTGAACTGCATTCTTCAGTTTAAAAAGAGGCTTAATAACTTGCAAATATTTTTGTCCTTTGTTACTTTTTATTGGCTTATTTGAATCGTAGTCTCGACGATGTGCATTTGTATCAAGTAGCATAGACTTATAATGTTTCATATCGCTTTCTGTAACCAAGCTTATGTCTACGACTTTCTTAAGCAGCAATTGTTTCAAACCAGGGGTACTTCGGTATTTACTTCCAGCCACGGTAATGTATTGATCGTTGATCGATATACTAGCGGAACCTAACATCAGTTTCCCACGTTCTGCTCTAACACCGAATGGAATGTCTACTAACGCTTCTGAAGATACTGACCAGGATGATGTATCACAACCTTGTTTGCTGTCAACTATTGATTGAAAAGAGTCACTGCTGATATCGGATTCATCTTCATCGCTATTATTATTACAACTACCAGTTTTTTCTTCTTGTGAAGTTTCGTCCACAAACGGAACCTCAACAAAATCTTCACTAGCACGCAGGGGTGAAGATTGCTTCCTAGTGTTAGCAATTAGGTTGAGAGGTTCAGTTACAGGCTTGAAAACAGATTCCAGTGCTTGTTTGTTGTCAATCTCAGCATCTTTCATTTTTCGTACTTTTTTCTTTACAGCTTCTGCCGCCTCAACAATTTGTCTTTTCAATGATTTTTCCATATTGATAAATAGATCGTAATCGGTTTAGTGTCGTAAGAAGAATAATAATGTCTCGCATGCAATGGTCTTATATATGTACACGTCTTAGTCAAATACTACAAACGTATCAAATTTACTTCTATAACATCCTTTGTTTTTGGAACAATCTTTATTAATTACAACATAGTTGAAAGGTACACTCCATATTTTTGAACACATTTCACGAAATTCAGACCATGTCATATCAGTATTGACGTGTTCTTCATAAACATGTCTCATATTTCTTTCATCTTGTTTAAAAAGTATGATTAGATTCGCGTTGTCTCTTACTAACTGCTTAGGAATTTTACTATAAGTCTGATTTAAATAAAAACAATCAATGAACTTGTGTCTTCCCATTGCAAAATAATCACGCATGCTACTTTGATTTTCACAAGCAACATCATCAAATACAATCACAGAATTCGGTTTTGCGTCCTGAACACTCAGTACTTGCTCATTTTCATGATATTTCTGAAATGACATGCCTGGTACTCGATGCAAAACTTTTTCTAAAAAGACGTACTTGGGTTGTTGCAAGGTTTTTGAATAAACATAAACATTTTGAAATATTAAACCATTCTGGTGAATAAGAAGACCAATCAATAAATTGGTTTTTCCGCAATTTGACGGTCCACATATAATGCATCGTACCGAATTAGGTAATAATTTTCCATGACGAAAACCAGTCTCCTGAGACTGAACACAGAGTTTGTTTACATGTAACGATTGTGGTTGTTTTACAAATTTCATGGCGACTGTGCATGTGTATGTTTAATAATGAGGTAATTTATCAATTACATCAGCATTTATAAAGTGAAGCATATCGTCAGCATGAGCCGCAGTTATTGTTGTTATTGTAATAAAAAAGTAAGTAAATCAATAAAACGGAAATGTTGAACGGCTCCTACTCCATACGATATTATTGGGCATTTTACCACACCGAAAGTGACGAAGGCGAACGGAGTGAGACGTAGGAACGGCAGGTGGGGTAGAATGCCCAATAATATCCTACTTGGCCCCAACTCGGCTCGAAATTCGCCCAAAAACTTAGTGTTCCAAATCCGGTTTTAAGTGTGCGGAATCGATTACGCATATCAAAACTATACAAAATCCGTTAAAACAGCGCGAAAATACGAAATTACAATTTTCGCCCACATACGGCCATATGGCCCCAACTCGGCTCGAAATTCGCCCAAAAACTTAGTGTTCGAAATCCGGTTTTAAGTGTGCGGAATCGATTAGGCATATCAAAACTATGCAAAATCCGTTAAAACAGCGCGAAAATAAGAAATTACAATTTTCGCCCACATACGGCCATATGGCCCCAACTCGGCTCGAAATTCGCCCAAAAACTTAGTGTTCCAAATCCGGTTTTAAGTGCGCGCAATCGATTAGGCACATCATAACTATATAAAATCCGTTAAAACAGCGCAAAAAAACGAAATTATAATTATCGCCTAAATTCGGTCAATGGCCGCCTACTCCGCCCAACTAGGCTCGAAATTCGCCAAAAAACTATATGTTCCAAATCTAGTTTAAAGTGTGCGGAATCGATTAGGCATATCAAAACTATACAAAATCCGTTAAAACAGCGCGAAAATACGAAATTACAATTTTCGCCCACATATGGCCATATGGCCCCAACTCGGCTCGAAATTCGCCCAAAAACTTAGTGTTCCAAATCCGGTTTTAAGTGTGCGGAATCGATTAGGCATATCAAAACTATGCAAAATCCGTTAAAACAGCGCGAAAATACGAAATTATAATTTTCGCCCACATACGGCCATATGGCCCCAACTCGGCTCGAAATTCGCCCAAAAACTTAGTGTTCCAAATCCGGTTTTAAGTGTGCGGAATCGATTAGGCATATCAAAACTATACAAAATCCGTTAAAACAGCGCGAAAATACGAAATTATAATTTTCGCCCACATACGGCCATATGGCCCCAACTCGGCTCGAAATTCGCCCAAA
>CAUEGM010000006.1:7500-39873 GCA_958496195.1 Timandra comae
AACCTAACCTAACCTAACCTAACCTAACCTAACCTAACCTAACCTAACCTAACCTAACCTAACCTAACCTAACCTAACCTAACCTAACCTAACCTAACCTAACCTAACCTAACCTAACCTAACCTAACCTAACCTAACCTAACCTAACCTAACCTAACCTAACCTAACCTAACCTAACCTAACCTAACCTAACCTAACCTAACCTAACCTAACCTAACCTAACCTAACCTAACCTAACCTAACCTAACCTAACCTAACCTAACCTAACCTAACCTAACCTAACCTAACCTAACCTAACCTAACCTAACCTAACCTAACCTAACCTAACCTAACCTAACCTAACCTAACCTAACCTAACCTAACCTAACCTAACCTAACCTAACCTAACCTAACCTAACCTAACCTAACCTAACCTAACCTAACCTAACCTAACCTAACCTAACCTAACCTAACCTAACCTAACCTAACCTAACCTAACCTAACCTAACCTAACCTAACCTAACCTAACCTAACCTAACCTAACCTAACCTAACCTAACCTAACCTAACCTAACCTAACCTAACCTAACCTAACCTAACCTAACCTAACCTAACCTAACCTAACCTAACCTAACCTAACCTAACCTAACCTAACCTAACCTAACCTAACCTAACCTAACCTAACCTAACCTAACCTAACCTAACCTAACCTAACCTAACCTAACCTAACCTAACCTAACCTAACCTAACCTAACCTAACCTAACCTAACCTAACCTAACCTAACCTAACCTAACCTAACCTAACCTAACCTAACCTAACCTAACCTAACCTAACCTAACCTAACCTAACCTAACCTAACCTAACCTAACCTAACCTAACCTAACCTAACCTAACCTAACCTAACCTAACCTAACCTAACCTAACCTAACCTAACCTAACCTAACCTAACCTAACCTAACCTAACCTAACCTAACCTAACCTAACCTAACCTAACCTAACCTAACCTAACCTAACCTAACCTAACCTAACCTAACCTAACCTAACCTAACCTAACCTAACCTAACCTAACCTAACCTAACCTAACCTAACCTAACCTAACCTAACCTAACCTAACCTAACCTAACCTAACCTAACCTAACCTAACCTAACCTAACCTAACCTAACCTAACCTAACCTAACCTAACCTAACCTAACCTAACCTAACCTAACCTAACCTAACCTAACCTAACCTAACCTAACCTAACCTAACCTAACCTAACCTAACCTAACCTAACCTAACCTAACCTAACCTAACCTAACCTAACCTAACCTAACCTAACCTAACCTAACCTAACCTAACCTAACCTAACCTAACCTAACCTAACCTAACCTAACCTAACCTAACCTAACCTAACCTAACCTAACCTAACCTAACCTAACCTAACCTAACCTAACCTAACCTAACCTAACCTAACCTAACCTAACCTAACCTAACCTAACCTAACCTAACCTAACCTAACCTAACCTAACCTAACCTAACCTAACCTAACCTAACCTAACCTAACCTAACCTAACCTAACCTAACCTAACCTAACCTAACCTAACCTAACCTAACCTAACCTAACCTAACCTAACCTAACCTAACCTAACCTAACCTAACCTAACCTAACCTAACCTAACCTAACCTAACCTAACCTAACCTAACCTAACCTAACCTAACCTAACCTAACCTAACCTAACCTAACCTAACCTAACCTAACCTAACCTAACCTAACCTAACCTAACCTAACCTAACCTAACCTAACCTAACCTAACCTAACCTAACCTAACCTAACCTAACCTAACCTAACCTAACCTAACCTAACCTAACCTAACCTAACCTAACCTAACCTAACCTAACCTAACCTAACCTAACCTAACCTAACCTAACCTAACCTAACCTAACCTAACCTAACCTAACCTAACCTAACCTAACCTAACCTAACCTAACCTAACCTAACCTAACCTAACCTAACCTAACCTAACCTAACCTAACCTAACCTAACCTAACCTAACCTAACCTAACCTAACCTAACCTAACCTAACCTAACCTAACCTAACCTAACCTAACCTAACCTAACCTAACCTAACCTAACCTAACCTAACCTAACCTAACCTAACCTAACCTAACCTAACCTAACCTAACCTAACCTAACCTAACCTAACCTAACCTAACCTAACCTAACCTAACCTAACCTAACCTAACCTAACCTAACCTAACCTAACCTAACCTAACCTAACCTAACCTAACCTAACCTAACCTAACCTAACCTAACCTAACCTAACCTAACCTAACCTAACCTAACCTAACCTAACCTAACCTAACCTAACCTAACCTAACCTAACCTAACCTAACCTAACCTAACCTAACCTAACCTAACCTAACCTAACCTAACCTAACCTAACCTAACCTAACCTAACCTAACCTAACCTAACCTAACCTAACCTAACCTAACCTAACCTAACCTAACCTAACCTAACCTAACCTAACCTAACCTAACCTAACCTAACCTAACCTAACCTAACCTAACCTAACCTAACCTAACCTAACCTAACCTAACCTAACCTAACCTAACCTAACCTAACCTAACCTAACCTAACCTAACCTAACCTAACCTAACCTAACCTAACCTAACCTAACCTAACCTAACCTAACCTAACCTAACCTAACCTAACCTAACCTAACCTAACCTAACCTAACCTAACCTAACCTAACCTAACCTAACCTAACCTAACCTAACCTAACCTAACCTAACCTAACCTAACCTAACCTAACCTAACCTAACCTAACCTAACCTAACCTAACCTAACCTAACCTAACCTAACCTAACCTAACCTAACCTAACCTAACCTAACCTAACCTAACCTAACCTAACCTAACCTAACCTAACCTAACCTAACCTAACCTAACCTAACCTAACCTAACCTAACCTAACCTAACCTAACCTAACCTAACCTAACCTAACCTAACCTAACCTAACCTAACCTAACCTAACCTAACCTAACCTAACCTAACCTAACCTAACCTAACCTAACCTAACCTAACCTAACCTAACCTAACCTAACCTAACCTAACCTAACCTAACCTAACCTAACCTAACCTAACCTAACCTAACCTAACCTAACCTAACCTAACCTAACCTAACCTAACCTAACCTAACCTAACCTAACCTAACCTAACCTAACCTAACCTAACCTAACCTAACCTAACCTAACCTAACCTAACCTAACCTAACCTAACCTAACCTAACCTAACCTAACCTAACCTAACCTAACCTAACCTAACCTAACCTAACCTAACCTAACCTAACCTAACCTAACCTAACCTAACCTAACCTAACCTAACCTAACCTAACCTAACCTAACCTAACCTAACCTAACCTAACCTAACCTAACCTAACCTAACCTAACCTAACCTAACCTAACCTAACCTAACCTAACCTAACCTAACCTAACCTAACCTAACCTAACCTAACCTAACCTAACCTAACCTAACCTAACCTAACCTAACCTAACCTAACCTAACCTAACCTAACCTAACCTAACCTAACCTAACCTAACCTAACCTAACCTAACCTAACCTAACCTAACCTAACCTAACCTAACCTAACCTAACCTAACCTAACCTAACCTAACCTAACCTAACCTAACCTAACCTAACCTAACCTAACCTAACCTAACCTAACCTAACCTAACCTAACCTAACCTAACCTAACCTAACCTAACCTAACCTAACCTAACCTAACCTAACCTAACCTAACCTAACCTAACCTAACCTAACCTAACCTAACCTAACCTAACCTAACCTAACCTAACCTAACCTAACCTAACCTAACCTAACCTAACCTAACCTAACCTAACCTAACCTAACCTAACCTAACCTAACCTAACCTAACCTAACCTAACCTAACCTAACCTAACCTAACCTAACCTAACCTAACCTAACCTAACCTAACCTAACCTAACCTAACCTAACCTAACCTAACCTAACCTAACCTAACCTAACCTAACCTAACCTAACCTAACCTAACCTAACCTAACCTAACCTAACCTAACCTAACCTAACCTAACCTAACCTAACCTAACCTAACCTAACCTAACCTAACCTAACCTAACCTAACCTAACCTAACCTAACCTAACCTAACCTAACCTAACCTAACCTAACCTAACCTAACCTAACCTAACCTAACCTAACCTAACCTAACCTAACCTAACCTAACCTAACCTAACCTAACCTAACCTAACCTAACCTAACCTAACCTAACCTAACCTAACCTAACCTAACCTAACCTAACCTAACCTAACCTAACCTAACCTAACCTAACCTAACCTAACCTAACCTAACCTAACCTAACCTAACCTAACCTAACCTAACCTAACCTAACCTAACCTAACCTAACCTAACCTAACCTAACCTAACCTAACCTAACCTAACCTAACCTAACCTAACCTAACCTAACCTAACCTAACCTAACCTAACCTAACCTAACCTAACCTAACCTAACCTAACCTAACCTAACCTAACCTAACCTAACCTAACCTAACCTAACCTAACCTAACCTAACCTAACCTAACCTAACCTAACCTAACCTAACCTAACCTAACCTAACCTAACCTAACCTAACCTAACCTAACCTAACCTAACCTAACCTAACCTAACCTAACCTAACCTAACCTAACCTAACCTAACCTAACCTAACCTAACCTAACCTAACCTAACCTAACCTAACCTAACCTAACCTAACCTAACCTAACCTAACCTAACCTAACCTAACCTAACCTAACCTAACCTAACCTAACCTAACCTAACCTAACCTAACCTAACCTAACCTAACCTAACCTAACCTAACCTAACCTAACCTAACCTAACCTAACCTAACCTAACCTAACCTAACCTAACCTAACCTAACCTAACCTAACCTAACCTAACCTAACCTAACCTAACCTAACCTAACCTAACCTAACCTAACCTAACCTAACCTAACCTAACCTAACCTAACCTAACCTAACCTAACCTAACCTAACCTAACCTAACCTAACCTAACCTAACCTAACCTAACCTAACCTAACCTAACCTAACCTAACCTAACCTAACCTAACCTAACCTAACCTAACCTAACCTAACCTAACCTAACCTAACCTAACCTAACCTAACCTAACCTAACCTAACCTAACCTAACCTAACCTAACCTAACCTAACCTAACCTAACCTAACCTAACCTAACCTAACCTAACCTAACCTAACCTAACCTAACCTAACCGAACCTAACCTAACCTAACCTAACCTAACCTAACCTAACCTAACCTAACCTAACCTAACCTAACCTAACCTAACCTAACCTAACCTAACCTAACCTAACCTAACCTAACCTAACCTAACCTAACCTAACCTAACCTAACCTAACCTAACCTAACCTAACCTAACCTAACCTAACCTAACCTAACCTAACCTAACCTAACCTAACCTAACCTAACCTAACCTAACCTAACCTAACCTAACCTAACCTAACCTAACCTAACCTAACCTAACCTAACCTAACCTAACCTAACCTAACCTAACCTAACCTAACCTAACCTAACCTAACCTAACCTAACCTAACCTAACCTAACCTAACCTAACCTAACCTAACCTAACCTAACCTAACCTAACCTAACCTAACCTAACCTAACCTAACCTAACCTAACCTAACCTAACCTAACCTAACCTAACCTAACCTAACCTAACCTAACCTAACCTAACCTAACCTAACCTAACCTAACCTAACCTAACCTAACCTAACCTAACCTAACCTAACCTAACCTAACCTAACCTAACCTAACCTAACCTAACCTAACCTAACCTAACCTAACCTAACCTAACCTAACCTAACCTAACCTAACCTAACCTAACCTAACCTAACCTAACCTAACCTAACCTAACCTAACCTAACCTAACCTAACCTAACCTAACCTAACCTAACCTAACCTAACCTAACCTAACCTAACCTAACCTAACCTAACCTAACCTAACCTAACCTAACCTAACCTAACCTAACCTAACCTAACCTAACCTAACCTAACCTAACCTAACCTAACCTAACCTAACCTAACCTAACCTAACCTAACCTAACCTAACCTAACCTAACCTAACCTAACCTAACCTAACCTAACCTAACCTAACCTAACCTAACCTAACCTAACCTAACCTAACCTAACCTAACCTAACCTAACCTAACCTAACCTAACCTAACCTAACCTAACCTAACCTAACCTAACCTAACCTAACCTAACCTAACCTAACCTAACCTAACCTAACCTAACCTAACCTAACCTAACCTAACCTAACCTAACCTAACCTAACCTAACCTAACCTAACCTAACCTAACCTAACCTAACCTAACCTAACCTAACCTAACCTAACCTAACCTAACCTAACCTAACCTAACCTAACCTAACCTAACCTAACCTAACCTAACCTAACCTAACCTAACCTAACCTAACCTAACCTAACCTAACCTAACCTAACCTAACCTAACCTAACCTAACCTAACCTAACCTAACCTAACCTAACCTAACCTAACCTAACCTAACCTAACCTAACCTAACCTAACCTAACCTAACCTAACCTAACCTAACCTAACCTAACCTAACCTAACCTAACCTAACCTAACCTAACCTAACCTAACCTAACCTAACCTAACCTAACCTAACCTAACCTAACCTAACCTAACCTAACCTAACCTAACCTAACCTAACCTAACCTAACCTAACCTAACCTAACCTAACCTAACCTAACCTAACCTAACCTAACCTAACCTAACCTAACCTAACCTAACCTAACCTAACCTAACCTAACCTAACCTAACCTAACCTAACCTAACCTAACCTAACCTAACCTAACCTAACCTAACCTAACCTAACCTAACCTAACCTAACCTAACCTAACCTAACCTAACCTAACCTAACCTAACCTAACCTAACCTAACCTAACCTAACCTAACCTAACCTAACCTAACCTAACCTAACCTAACCTAACCTAACCTAACCTAACCTAACCTAACCTAACCTAACCTAACCTAACCTAACCTAACCTAACCACCTAACCTAACCTAACCTAACCTAACCTAACCTAACCTAACCTAACCTAACCTAACCTAACCTAACCTAACCTAACCTAACCTAACCTAACCTAACCTAACCTAACCTAACCTAACCTAACCTAACCTAACCTAACCTAACCTAACCTAACCTAACCTAACCTAACCTAACCTAACCTAACCTAACCTAACCTAACCTAACCTAACCTAACCTAACCTAACCTAACCTAACCTAACCTAACCTAACCTAACCTAACCTAACCTAACCTAACCTAACCTAACCTAACCTAACCTAACCTAACCTAACCTAACCTAACCTAACCTAACCTAACCTAACCTAACCTAACCTAACCTAACCTAACCTAACCTAACCTAACCTAACCTAACCTAACCTAACCTAACCTAACCTAACCTAACCTAACCTAACCTAACCTAACCTAACCTAACCTAACCTAACCTAACCTAACCTAACCTAACCTAACCTAACCTAACCTAACCTAACCTAACCTAACCTAACCTAACCTAACCTAACCTAACCTAACCTAACCTAACCTAACCTAACCTAACCTAACCTAACCTAACCTAACCTAACCTAACCTAACCTAACCTAACCTAACCTAACCTAACCTAACCTAACCTAACCTAACCTAACCTAACCTAACCTAACCTAACCTAACCTAACCTAACCTAACCTAACCTAACCTAACCTAACCTAACCTAACCTAACCTAACCTAACCTAACCTAACCTAACCTAACCTAACCTAACCTAACCTAACCTAACCTAACCTAACCTAACCTAACCTAACCTAACCTAACCTAACCTAACCTAACCTAACCTAACCTAACCTAACCTAACCTAACCTAACCTAACCTAACCTAACCTAACCTAACCTAACCTAACCTAACCTAACCTAACCTAACCTAACCTAACCTAACCTAACCTAACCTAACCTAACCTAACCTAACCTAACCTAACCTAACCTAACCTAACCTAACCTAACCTAACCTAACCTAACCTAACCTAACCTAACCTAACCTAACCTAACCTAACCTAACCTAACCTAACCTAACCTAACCTAACCTAACCTAACCTAACCTAACCTAACCTAACCTAACCTAACCTAACCTAACCTAACCTAACCTAACCTAACCTAACCTAACCTAACCTAACCTAACCTAACCTAACCTAACCTAACCTAACCTAACCTAACCTAACCTAACCTAACCTAACCTAACCTAACCTAACCTAACCTAACCTAACCTAACCTAACCTAACCTAACCTAACCTAACCTAACCTAACCTAACCTAACCTAACCTAACCTAACCTAACCTAACCTAACCTAACCTAACCTAACCTAACCTAACCTAACCTAACCTAACCTAACCTAACCTAACCTAACCTAACCTAACCTAACCTAACCTAACCTAACCTAACCTAACCTAACCTAACCTAACCTAACCTAACCTAACCTAACCTAACCTAACCTAACCTAACCTAACCTAACCTAACCTAACCTAACCTAACCTAACCTAACCTAACCTAACCTAACCTAACCTAACCTAACCTAACCTAACCTAACCTAACCTAACCTAACCTAACCTAACCTAACCTAACCTAACCTAACCTAACCTAACCTAACCTAACCTAACCTAACCTAACCTAACCTAACCTAACCTAACCTAACCTAACCTAACCTAACCTAACCTAACCTAACCTAACCTAACCTAACCTAACCTAACCTAACCTAACCTAACCTAACCTAACCTAACCTAACCTAACCTAACCTAACCTAACCTAACCTAACCTAACCTAACCTAACCTAACCTAACCTAACCTAACCTAACCTAACCTAACCTAACCTAACCTAACCTAACCTAACCTAACCTAACCTAACCTAACCTAACCTAACCTAACCTAACCTAACCTAACCTAACCTAACCTAACCTAACCTAACCTAACCTAACCTAACCTAACCTAACCTAACCTAACCTAACCTAACCTAACCTAACCTAACCTAACCTAACCTAACCTAACCTAACCTAACCTAACCTAACCTAACCTAACCTAACCTAACCTAACCTAACCTAACCTAACCTAACCTAACCTAACCTAACCTAACCTAACCTAACCTAACCTAACCTAACCTAACCTAACCTAACCTAACCTAACCTAACCTAACCTAACCTAACCTAACCTAACCTAACCTAACCTAACCTAACCTAACCTAACCTAACCTAACCTAACCTAACCTAACCTAACCTAACCTAACCTAACCTAACCTAACCTAACCTAACCTAACCTAACCTAACCTAACCTAACCTAACCTAACCTAACCTAACCTAACCTAACCTAACCTAACCTAACCTAACCTAACCTAACCTAACCTAACCTAACCTAACCTAACCTAACCTAACCTAACCTAACCTAACCTAACCTAACCTAACCTAACCTAACCTAACCTAACCTAACCTAACCTAACCTAACCTAACCTAACCTAACCTAACCTAACCTAACCTAACCTAACCTAACCTAACCTAACCTAACCTAACCTAACCTAACCTAACCTAACCTAACCTAACCTAACCTAACCTAACCTAACCTAACCTAACCTAACCTAACCTAACCTAACCTAACCTAACCTAACCTAACCTAACCTAACCTAACCTAACCTAACCTAACCTAACCTAACCTAACCTAACCTAACCTAACCTAACCTAACCTAACCTAACCTAACCTAACCTAACCTAACCTAACCTAACCTAACCTAACCTAACCTAACCTAACCTAACCTAACCTAACCTAACCTAACCTAACCTAACCTAACCTAACCTAACCTAACCTAACCTAACCTAACCTAACCTAACCTAACCTAACCTAACCTAACCTAACCTAACCTAACCTAACCTAACCTAACCTAACCTAACCTAACCTAACCTAACCTAACCTAACCTAACCTAACCTAACCTAACCTAACCTAACCTAACCTAACCTAACCTAACCTAACCTAACCTAACCTAACCTAACCTAACCTAACCTAACCTAACCTAACCTAACCTAACCTAACCTAACCTAACCTAACCTAACCTAACCTAACCTAACCTAACCTAACCTAACCTAACCTAACCTAACCTAACCTAACCTAACCTAACCTAACCTAACCTAACCTAACCTAACCTAACCTAACCTAACCTAACCTAACCTAACCTAACCTAACCTAACCTAACCTAACCTAACCTAACCTAACCTAACCTAACCTAACCTAACCTAACCTAACCTAACCTAACCTAACCTAACCTAACCTAACCTAACCTAACCTAACCTAACCTAACCTAACCTAACCTAACCTAACCTAACCTAACCTAACCTAACCTAACCTAACCTAACCTAACCTAACCTAACCTAACCTAACCTAACCTAACCTAACCTAACCTAACCTAACCTAACCTAACCTAACCTAACCTAACCTAACCTAACCTAACCTAACCTAACCTAACCTAACCTAACCTAACCTAACCTAACCTAACCTAACCTAACCTAACCTAACCTAACCTAACCTAACCTAACCTAACCTAACCTAACCTAACCTAACCTAACCTAACCTAACCTAACCTAACCTAACCTAACCTAACCTAACCTAACCTAACCTAACCTAACCTAACCTAACCTAACCTAACCTAACCTAACCTAACCTAACCTAACCTAACCTAACCTAACCTAACCTAACCTAACCTAACCTAACCTAACCTAACCTAACCTAACCTAACCTAACCTAACCTAACCTAACCTAACCTAACCTAACCTAACCTAACCTAACCTAACCTAACCTAACCTAACCTAACCTAACCTAACCTAACCTAACCTAACCTAACCTAACCTAACCTAACCTAACCTAACCTAACCTAACCTAACCTAACCTAACCTAACCTAACCTAACCTAACCTAACCTAACCTAACCTAACCTAACCTAACCTAACCTAACCTAACCTAACCTAACCTAACCTAACCTAACCTAACCTAACCTAACCTAACCTAACCTAACCTAACCTAACCTAACCTAACCTAACCTAACCTAACCTAACCTAACCTAACCTAACCTAACCTAACCTAACCTAACCTAACCTAACCTAACCTAACCTAACCTAACCTAACCTAACCTAACCTAACCTAACCTAACCTAACCTAACCTAACCTAACCTAACCTAACCTAACCTAACCTAACCTAACCTAACCTAACCTAACCTAACCTAACCTAACCTAACCTAACCTAACCTAACCTAACCTAACCTAACCTAACCTAACCTAACCTAACCTAACCTAACCTAACCTAACCTAACCTAACCTAACCTAACCTAACCTAACCTAACCTAACCTAACCTAACCTAACCTAACCTAACCTAACCTAACCTAACCTAACCTAACCTAACCTAACCTAACCTAACCTAACCTAACCTAACCTAACCTAACCTAACCTAACCTAACCTAACCTAACCTAACCTAACCTAACCTAACCTAACCTAACCTAACCTAACCTAACCTAACCTAACCTAACCTAACCTAACCTAACCTAACCTAACCTAACCTAACCTAACCTAACCTAACCTAACCTAACCTAACCTAACCTAACCTAACCTAACCTAACCTAACCTAACCTAACCTAACCTAACCTAACCTAACCTAACCTAACCTAACCTAACCTAACCTAACCTAACCTAACCTAACCTAACCTAACCTAACCTAACCTAACCTAACCTAACCTAACCTAACCTAACCTAACCTAACCTAACCTAACCTAACCTAACCTAACCTAACCTAACCTAACCTAACCTAACCTAACCTAACCTAACCTAACCTAACCTAACCTAACCTAACCTAACCTAACCTAACCTAACCTAACCTAACCTAACCTAACCTAACCTAACCTAACCTAACCTAACCTAACCTAACCTAACCTAACCTAACCTAACCTAACCTAACCTAACCTAACCTAACCTAACCTAACCTAACCTAACCTAACCTAACCTAACCTAACCTAACCTAACCTAACCTAACCTAACCTAACCTAACCTAACCTAACCTAACCTAACCTAACCTAACCTAACCTAACCTAACCTAACCTAACCTAACCTAACCTAACCTAACCTAACCTAACCTAACCTAACCTAACCTAACCTAACCTAACCTAACCTAACCTAACCTAACCTAACCTAACCTAACCTAACCTAACCTAACCTAACCTAACCTAACCTAACCTAACCTAACCTAACCTAACCTAACCTAACCTAACCTAACCTAACCTAACCTAACCTAACCTAACCTAACCTAACCTAACCTAACCTAACCTAACCTAACCTAACCTTTTTTTTTTTTTTTTTTTTTTTTTTTTTTTCACGGTGTGAAAATGCGTTGAATCGCATACCACCGGGAGCCGAGAATGGGAGGTAGCTCCCGGTGGTTATGTGGGGCTCTCCCCGCCAGAAGGGCGGGGCCTACCCACTAAAAACACACCGACTTCCGTCCGCGTCTTGAAGGGGTGCCGTAGGATCTGTGAAATTTCCACCACAGGCACCCCGACGCCGGGCCCGCACTAGTTTGTGTGCGAGCCCCCTCCCTGAACAGGGCGCCCCCGGAAGTGAGGGCGCCCTCCAGACCTTACCGTTTGCGGACGAGGGCCCTCCCAGACCCCCGCCCACGGTATCGGGACTCAGTCCCCAATCCCAGGCCCCCCTCGGAAAATGGAGGGGCCGCGCGCGTCGGAACATGGCGCGCGCAGTCGGATCGCCCCTTTGGGGTTCCGACTTTTACCCGACGGGGCATTGGGCCGCCCTGTCTGGTGGCGCGGGGGGGAAGTCGTGCTGATAGCGCCTTCGGCGCCCCCCCGGCCTTCTCCTCCGCTGCGGGTCCGCGGTCTCGGCCTCGCGTGCCCGCTCGTTGGCCTCCTTCTGTAAGATGACCGTCTCACAGAAGGAGGCCACCGCTTCCCACTTCCTCTCGCTGTCCAGCATTGCCGGTATCACGGCGGACAGCGAGAGGTCCCCTCCAACTTCCGCCACCAGGGCCCGCCTTTCCGGGCCCCAGGCAGCGCACTCCGTGAAAGTGTGGCGCGCCGTGTCGGATGGCGCGCCGCACTCGTGGCAGGCCGGGGTCGCTTCCCGGCCCGCAATCCGATGCAGGTACTCCCCAAAGCACCCGTGCCCGGAGAGTACCTGCGTGAGCCTGAATGTCAGCTCCCCATGCCGCCGATGCACCCACGGGGAAAGGTGGGGGCGGATTGCCGCCACCGTGTCCCGACCGGCGACCGGCGACAGGAGAGCCTCCTCCCACCGCTCTAACAGGGCGTCTTGAGCCGACTCCCTGAGGCGGCGCAACTCGCCCTCCGTCGGACGATGCCCGCGGGCTCTGGCGTCCCCCCTATAACGGTGGACCGCCGCTAGGACCTCCGCCTGGAGTTCCCAGGGCGGGTCCGCCGCCAGGAGGGTGGCCGCCGTCCACGAGACCGTCCGGTACGCCCTTATCGCCCGCACTGCTATGACCCGCTGCGGAACCTAACCTAACCTAACCTAACCTTTTTTTTTTTTTTTTTTTTTTATAGTGGTGGGAATGCTCTTACGCATACCCCCGAATGGGGTTATGTGGGACTCGCCGGCGACTGCCTGGCCCTACCCACTAAACCCACCACTTTCGTGCCTGCTCTTCGCACGTTGCCAGAGTACGGGAACTGGTAAACACATCCGTCCCTCTGGCGGCGCCGGCCCTTTCAGGCTCCCACTTCTGGTGAACTTCCACCTCCAGACGTCGTCTGCAACGACCCTCGCTGAGGCCTTCCCTTGGGCAACGAGCCTGAGCCCGCCGCCGTGACCTCTCTAAGGAGGGCGCAGGTCGTCGCGACCAGACCTTCTCCTTCCTCTCCTTCGCCTTTGCCGGATCGGGAGATCAGATGTAGCCTCCCTGATCCGCTCAGCCTCCTCCTTTTGCAGCATGACCGCTTCGCAGAAAGCCGCAAACCGATCCCAGGACCTGTCGTCCCCGACAATTGCCTTCACAATTGCAGGTGTCGTCAGGTCCTCCCCCACCGCTCTCACTAGAGCTCTGCGCGGTTCATCCCAAGCGGGACACTCCTCCACCGTATGCCACACCGTGTCCAAAACGCAGTCACAGTGGTGGCATGCTTGCGTTGGCTCCCTGCCAATACGACACAGGTACTCGCCGAAACAGCCATGTCCCGAGAGTACCTGTGTCATCCTGTAGGAGAGGGAGCCATACCTTCTCTCCACCCATTCCGCGAGAACAGGCTTGATGGCCTGCACAGTCATATGGCCAGAAGCCGCATGCTCCAGCCTATCCCTCCATTCGGCCTCCAGGACCTGAAGAAGCTCCGACCGCTTATGGGATATTTCCTCTTGAGCAGGTCGGAAACCCCTACTCAGCGCCTCCTCGCGCCACCTGAACAGTGACACGAGGGCCCTCGCTTCTAGATCCCAGGGCAGGGACCCCGCCAATACGCACGCCGCCTCGTAGGATACCGTGCGGTACCCTCGGATTACCCTGATAGCCATCGTTCTGTGCGCTCTGCGCAGAATCACGCTGTTCTGGCCTACCAAGGAATCCGCCCACACAGGTGCCCCATACATGGCGATCGACCGCACTACCCCCATATAAAGCCTCCGCGTCGCGGTACTGGGACCACCGAGATTTGGCAGTATCTGCGCAAGCGCTCCTGCCACACCCGCTATTTTCGGACCCAACTGCCTGAAATGGGCAGAAAAGTTCCAGCGGCTGTCGAGGACGAGTCCCAGGTATTTCATCGTCGACCCGACAGCGATACTTACTCCGCCCACCACGATCTGAGCACCGGGAGGTGGGGCGCGCCGAGGGCCGTGAAAACACAGCGCCTCGGATTTGTCCAGCGCCACCTCCAACCCCAACCTCCGAATACGCGCAACCACATGCGCCACTCCAGCCGTCACCAAACGGCAAGCCTCCCCGAAGGTTTTCGCTTTTGCCGTCACCAAGGTGTCATCCGCATAGCAGACTACGCCTACATTCCGGAGTGTCTCTCCCCGTAACACCCAGTCATATCCGATGTTCCACAGAAGTGGGCCAAGCACCGACCCCTGTGGAACACCGCATGTGACCTCTCGCCTTTTCCACCCCTGCCGACTCTCAAAAGTCACCGACCGCTCTGACATATAGTCCTCAAGGACCCGCCGGAGGTAGAGGGGGACCCTGTGGTAACAGAGTGCCTCCCTAATGCAACCCCAAGGCAAGGTGTTAAAGGCGTTAGCGATGTCTAATGACACCGCTAAAACAACCTCACCCTGGGACACCGCTTCCTCCGCCAGGCTCTTGACCCTCAGGATCGCATGCATCGTGGACCGACCCTTGCGGAATCCAAACTGGTTATCCGCCAGGTTCGGTCCCTCCCCCTCCAGGTGACTAGTAAGTCGAGCGGCCAGGACTCTCTCAAAGAGTTTCCCCGCTTCGTCCAGTAGGACGATGGGCCTATAGGCCGAAGGGGACTCCGCCGGACGGCCCTCCTTCCTCAGCAGCACTAGCCGCCCACTCCTCCACTGTCGCGGGAACTGGCCCCGCTCAAGGCACGCGCTCAGTAGCCCTCTCAGTCTCGACTCGAAGTCTATCACCGAAAGAGCATACACCCAAGCGCGGCCAGGTATACCGTCGGGGCCAGGAGCGGTCTTCTTGGGACGCAGTTTCGAGACTGCCACCTCCAGCTCCTCGGCTGTGACTTCCGGAGCCACTATAGCAGCCGGGTCGTCACCACTGCGCGCAGCCGAGAACGGCGGCGCCTGGTCTTCCCGGGCTGGAAAGAGCGCACTCACCACCTCGTCCAGAAGCTCTGGGCGGAGACTCTTCGTCATGGGCGGAGCCCTTGGGCGCAGCTTGGCCCTAACCATCTGGTATGGGCGCCCCCAGGGGTCGTTTTCCACCTCTCTGAGCAGCTCTTCCCTGGCGTTAGATTTGGCAGAGCCGATCGCCTCCTGTAGCCTCTTTCGGGCCTCCCTGTACGCACTGTACAGGTTATCCCCTTCCTGATCCGCCTGCCGGTGGCGTAACCTCCTGCGGTACCTTGTGTACTGGCGCCTGGCTACCACGCAAGCTTCTCGTAGTTGCGCGATTTCCGCCGACCACCAGTACACCCCCCGCCCCACCAACTGACGTCGGATCCGAGGCATGGACGCATCGCAGATGTCGGTCATTGCCTCTCTAAACCACTCTACTTCGGTATCTACGCTCGCGGGTCTGCTGGGAGCGCTTACCCAGGTCTTTACCAGACAGGCTTCCTCCAGCACACTCCTGTCGATGCGCTTAAGCGCCCATCGCGGGCCGGTAGAGCCCAGGGTTCGCGAACGACTGGGGCCCGAGGTTTGGGCGGAGACGTCGAACCGGATATACCGGTGATCCGACAACGTCTCCACCTCCTCTAGGACCCTCCAGTCCCGGACACGGCGCGCCAGGGCAGGGTCAGCGAACGAGACGTCCACAATGGACCCGCCCTGTTGACGCACGCACGTGTCAACGCTCCCCCTGTTCAATACGCTTAGACCGATCTCCGCCGCCCATGTCTCCAACATCTCCCCCCGTGCATCTGTTCTCGGCGATCCCCATGCGATTGACTTCGCATTGAAATCGCCGAGAACGATCACTGGGTGAGGACGCCCCCGTCCTACAAGCCTTTCTACTTCTCTCAGGAACCCCTCGAACTCCGAGAGGTTCCGATTTGGAGAGAAGTAGGCTCCTACCACGAATATGTCACCCAGCAATGCCGCTACGCATCCCTGGCCCTTCGAAACTCGTTCGAAGGGTGGGGAGCAGGCAGCAGGCTGAGTGACAATCGAACCTAACCTAACCTAACCTAACCTAACCTAACCTAACCTAACCTAACCCCAACCTAACCTAACCTAACCTAACCTAACCTAACCTAACCCATTCAAAATTTTCAACTAAATATTGACCTAGGTTTTCCAAATTTTGGATTTAACCCTTATTTTGCATCCCCTATCTGCACCTGAAACAGAAATAGAAATATTATTAAAATTACAAAATTTTTGGAACAAATTTTTTGAAAATCGCAGATTTTTCAACTTTTTTCAAAATTCTTCAATAGGCGCATACAAATTTTTTCTCAAAAACAGCTTCCACTCGTCGCTCCGCATCTGCCGACACCTCTCCCGTCCTCGTACCTAGGATAAAACGGGAATACTCGAAAACATAAACAAACTTCCTTCGAACCGAGGTATAGTGGTGAGTGAATTTTTGAGAAGGAACATTCAAAATTTTCAACTAAATATTGACCTAGGTTTTCCAAATTTTGGATTTAACCCTTATTTTGCATCCCCTATCTGCACCTGAAACAGAAATAGAAATATTATTAAAATTACAAAATTTTTGGAACAAATTTTTTGAAAATCGCAGATTTTTCAACTTTTTTCAAAATTCTTCAATAGGCGCATACAAATTTTTTCTCAAAAACAGCTTCCACTCGTCGCTCCGCATCTGCCGACACCTCTCCCGTCCTCGTACCTAGGATAAAACGGGAATACTCGAAAACATAAACAAACTTCCTTCGAACCGAGGTATAGTGGTGAGTGAATTTTTGAGAAGGAACATTCAAAATTTTCAACTAAATATTGACCTAGGTTTTCCAAATTTTGGATTTAACCCTTATTTTGCATCCCCTATCTGCACCTGAAACAGAAATAGAAATATTATTAAAATTACAAAATTTTTGGAACAAATTTTTTGAAAATCGCAGATTTTTCAACTTTTTTCAAAATTCTTCAATAGGCGCGCATACAAATTTTTTCTCAAAAACAGCTTCCACTCGTCGCTCCGCATCTGCCGACACCTCTCCCGTCCTCGTACCTAGGATAAAACGGGAATACTCGAAAACATAAACAAACTTCCTTCGAACCGAGGTATAGTGGTGAGTGAATTTTTGAGAAGGAACATTCAAAATTTTCAACTAAATATTGACCTAGGTTTTCCAAATTTTGGATTTAACCCTTATTTTGCATCCCCTATCTGCACCTGAAACAGAAATAGAAATATTATTAAAATTACAAAATTTTTGGAACAAATTTTTTGAAAATCGCAGATTTTTCAACTTTTTTCAAAATTCTTCAATAGGCGCATACAAATTTTTTCTCAAAAACAGCTTCCACTCGTCGCTCCGCATCTGCCGACACCTCTCCCGTCCTCGTACCTAGGATAAAACGGGAATACTCGAAAACATAAACAAACTTCCTTCGAACCGAGGTATAGTGGTGAGTGAATTTTTGAGAAGGAACATTCAAAATTTTCAACTAAATATTGACCTAGGTTTTCCAAATTTTGGATTTAACCCTTATTTTGCATCCCCTATCTGCACCTGAAACAGAAATAGAAATATTATTAAAATTACAAAATTTTTGGAACAAATTTTTTGAAAATCGCAGATTTTTCAACTTTTTTCAAAATTCTTCAATAGGCGCGCATACAAATTTTTTCTCAAAAACAGCTTCCACTCGTCGCTCCGCATCTGCCGACACCTCTCCCGTCCTCGTACCTAGGATAAAACGGGAATACTCGAAAACATAAACAAACTTCCTTCGAACCGAGGTATAGTGGTGAGTGAATTTTTGAGAAGGAACATTCAAAATTTTCAACTAAATATTGACCTAGGTTTTCCAAATTTTGGATTTAACCCTTATTTTGCATCCCCTATCTGCACCTGAAACAGAAATAGAAATATTATTAAAATTACAAAATTTTTGGAACAAATTTTTTGAAAATCGCAGATTTTTCAACTTTTTTCAAAATTCTTCAATAGGCGCATACAAATTTTTTCTCAAAAACAGCTTCCACTCGTCGCTCCGCATCTGCCGACACCTCTCCCGTCCTCGTACCTAGGATAAAACGGGAATACTCGAAAACATAAACAAACTTCCTTCGAACCGAGGTATAGTGGTGAGTGAATTTTTGAGAAGGAACATTCAAAATTTTCAACTAAATATTGACCTAGGTTTTCCAAATTTTGGATTTAACCCTTATTTTGCATCCCCTATCTGCACCTGAAACAGAAATAGAAATATTATTAAAATTACAAAATTTTTGGAACAAATTTTTTGAAAATCGCAGATTTTTCAACTTTTTTCAAAATTCTTCAATAGGCGCGCATACAAATTTTTTCTCAAAAACAGCTTCCACTCGTCGCTCCGCATCTGCCGACACCTCTCCCGTCCTCGTACCTAGGATAAAACGGGAATACTCGAAAACATAAACAAACTTCCTTCGAACCGAGGTATAGTGGTGAGTGAATTTTTGAGAAGGAACATTCAAAATTTTCAACTAAATATTGACCTAGGTTTTCCAAATTTTGGATTTAACCCTTATTTTGCATCCCCTATCTGCACCTGAAACAGAAATAGAAATATTATTAAAATTACAAAATTTTTGGAACAAATTTTTTGAAAATCGCAGATTTTTCAACTTTTTTCAAAATTCTTCAATAGGCGCATACAAATTTTTTCTCAAAAACAGCTTCCACTCGTCGCTCCGCATCTGCCGACACCTCTCCCGTCCTCGTACCTAGGATAAAACGGGAATACTCGAAAACATAAACAAACTTCCTTCGAACCGAGGTATAGTGGTGAGTGAATTTTTGAGAAGGAACATTCAAAATTTTCAACTAAATATTGACCTAGGTTTTCCAAATTTTGGATTTAACCCTTATTTTGCATCCCCTATCTGCACCTGAAACAGAAATAGAAATATTATTAAAATTACAAAATTTTTGGAACAAATTTTTTGAAAATCGCAGATTTTTCAACTTTTTTCAAAATTCTTCAATAGGCGCATACAAATTTTTTCTCAAAAACAGCTTCCACTCGTCGCTCCGCATCTGCCGACACCTCTCCCGTCCTCGTACCTAGGATAAAACGGGAATACTCGAAAACATAAACAAACTTCCTTCGAACCGAGGTATAGTGGTGAGTGAATTTTTGAGAAGGAACATTCAAAATTTTCAACTAAATATTGACCTAGGTTTTCCAAATTTTGGATTTAACCCTTATTTTGCATCCCCTATCTGCACCTGAAACAGAAATAGAAATATTATTAAAATTACAAAATTTTTGGAACAAATTTTTTGAAAATCGCAGATTTTTCAACTTTTTTCAAAATTCTTCAATAGGCGCATACAAATTTTTTCTCAAAAACAGCTTCCACTCGTCGCTCCGCATCTGCCGACACCTCTCCCGTCCTCGTACCTAGGATAAAACGGGAATACTCGAAAACATAAACAAACTTCCTTCGAACCGAGGTATAGTGGTGAGTGAATTTTTGAGAAGGAACATTCAAAATTTTCAACTAAATATTGACCTAGGTTTTCCAAATTTTGGATTTAACCCTTATTTTGCATCCCCTATCTGCACCTGAAACAGAAATAGAAATATTATTAAAATTACAAAATTTTTGGAACAAATTTTTTGAAAATCGCAGATTTTTCAACTTTTTTCAAAATTCTTCAATAGGCGCATACAAATTTTTTCTCAAAAACAGCTTCCACTCGTCGCTCCGCATCTGCCGACACCTCTCCCGTCCTCGTACCTAGGATAAAACGGGAATACTCGAAAACATAAACAAACTTCCTTCGAACCGAGGTATAGTGGTGAGTGAATTTTTGAGAAGGAACATTCAAAATTTTCAACTAAATATTGACCTAGGTTTTCCAAATTTTGGATTTAACCCTTATTTTGCATCCCCTATCTGCACCTGAAACAGAAATAGAAATATTATTAAAATTACAAAATTTTTGGAACAAATTTTTTGAAAATCGCAGATTTTTCAACTTTTTTCAAAATTCTTCAATAGGCGCATACAAATTTTTTCTCAAAAACAGCTTCCACTCGTCGCTCCGCATCTGCCGACACCTCTCCCGTCCTCGTACCTAGGATAAAACGGGAATACTCGAAAACATAAACAAACTTCCTTCGAACCGAGGTATAGTGGTGAGTGAATTTTTGAGAAGGAACATTCAAAATTTTCAACTAAATATTGACCTAGGTTTTCCAAATTTTGGATTTAACCCTTATTTTGCATCCCCTATCTGCACCTGAAACAGAAATAGAAATATTATTAAAATTACAAAATTTTTGGAACAAATTTTTTGAAAATCGCAGATTTTTCAACTTTTTTCAAAATTCTTCAATAGGCGCATACAAATTTTTTCTCAAAAACAGCTTCCACTCGTCGCTCCGCATCTGCCGACACCTCTCCCGTCCTCGTACCTAGGATAAAACGGGAATACTCGAAAACATAAACAAACTTCCTTCGAACCGAGGTATAGTGGTGAGTGAATTTTTGAGAAGGAACATTCAAAATTTTCAACTAAATATTGACCTAGGTTTTCCAAATTTTGGATTTAACCCTTATTTTGCATCCCCTATCTGCACCTGAAACAGAAATAGAAATATTATTAAAATTACAAAATTTTTGGAACAAATTTTTTGAAAATCGCAGATTTTTCAACTTTTTTCAAAATTCTTCAATAGGCGCATACAAATTTTTTCTCAAAAACAGCTTCCACTCGTCGCTCCGCATCTGCCGACACCTCTCCCGTCCTCGTACCTAGGATAAAACGGGAATACTCGAAAACATAAACAAACTTCCTTCGAACCGAGGTATAGTGGTGAGTGAATTTTTGAGAAGGAACATTCAAAATTTTCAACTAAATATTGACCTAGGTTTTCCAAATTTTGGATTTAACCCTTATTTTGCATCCCCTATCTGCACCTGAAACAGAAATAGAAATATTATTAAAATTACAAAATTTTTGGAACAAATTTTTTGAAAATCGCAGATTTTTCAACTTTTTTCAAAATTCTTCAATAGGCGCATACAAATTTTTTCTCAAAAACAGCTTCCACTCGTCGCTCCGCATCTGCCGACACCTCTCCCGTCCTCGTACCTAGGATAAAACGGGAATACTCGAAAACATAAACAAACTTCCTTCGAACCGAGGTATAGTGGTGAGTGAATTTTTGAGAAGGAACATTCAAAATTTTCAACTAAATATTGACCTAGGTTTTCCAAATTTTGGATTTAACCCTTATTTTGCATCCCCTATCTGCACCTGAAACAGAAATAGAAATATTATTAAAATTACAAAATTTTTGGAACAAATTTTTTGAAAATCGCAGATTTTTCAACTTTTTTCAAAATTCTTCAATAGGCGCATACAAATTTTTTCTCAAAAACAGCTTCCACTCGTCGCTCCGCATCTGCCGACACCTCTCCCGTCCTCGTACCTAGGATAAAACGGGAATACTCGAAAACATAAACAAACTTATTATCAAAATGTAAGAGGCTTAAGAACTAAAACTAACGAGTTTTACTCGAACATCATGCAAAGTAATTATGATATTATAGTTTTAACAGAGACTTGGTTAAATTCTAATATTTGTACAAGTGAATTATTCGATTTGCGCTATATGGTTTATAGAAAAGATAGGATATTGTCACAATGTTCCAAGAAAGATGGTGGTGGAGTATTGATCGCAGTATCACGAAAAATACAATCGAACAGAATGCTTAACTGGGAAACAGACTTAGAGGATATCTGGATTACTCTAGAAGTAAAACGAAATAATATTTCGGTCAAATTTGGCTTATGTGCTGTCTATCTTCCACCACCAGTCGGTCTGAACAATTTAAATAAACTATTAAATAAGACTTGTGAAATTTTGGATACTGTTGATGATATAATGATGGTAGGTGACTTTAACCTCAGTACCATAAATTGGTCCTCTGTCCCAGGTTTTACCTATTGTAATGCTAGTAATTATAATTACAATTTAGGTTACGCATTAATTGACTTCACACATTTAAATAACTTAAAACAATTTAATCTTTGTAAGAACTCAGACAACAAAACTTTAGATCTTGTATTATCAAATATGGACCACATCACAACTAATTCAGTTTTGTATCCTCTTAGCAAGCTAGACCAAAAACATCCTGCAATCACAATTACAGTTAGTTTTATATCTAAAACTAATCTAATAACTAAAGAAAGAGATGACTACAACTATTACAAAGCTGACTATAAATCTATTATTAGCAAATTAAAGACAGTCGACTGGGCTAATAAACTTAATATACAGAATACAGGTGATATTAATAATATCGTGAAATCTTTTTACTTAATAATAATGACTATAATTAACATGCATGTTCCTAAACGCACTCCCAAAAAACCTCAACACCCTCCTTGGTTTAACAAAAAACTTTCTAAACTCCTGGCCGAAAAAGAAAAATACAGAATTAAGTACAAAAAATTCAATAACCCAAGAGACAAGTTAGAATATCAAACTCTAAGACAACGTTGCGATACATTTTATGAACAATGTTATAAATTTTATAAACATAAAACCGAAGATAATATATCAAAAGACCCTAAACAGTTCTGGTCTTTCGTAAATAGTAAACGTAATGAACACACTTCTATTCCTTCTGTAATGCGTTCATCATCGTCCTCTGTTACAGCTAACGACGGTCCTTCAATTGCTAATTTATTTGCCGATCACTTTTCATCTGTGTACTCCTCAAGTTCTCAAAAAAATTATTGTCAAGATGTTTTTAATTCGAATTTATCACAAAGTCTATCTAAATTAAATTTCACCGAGAATATGATACATGAAAAGCTAAGAAAAATAAATATATCAAAAGGGGCAGGTCCAGATGGTATACCTCCGTTATTTGTCAAACGCTGTGCATCCGCACTCTCATTTCCATTGATGTTGATAATAAACCATTCTCTTGCAACAGGGACTTTCCCTGATGATTGGAAGAAAGCGCGAGTTGTACCAGTCTTTAAAAAAGGAGATAAAGATATTGTATCAAACTATCGTCCAATTTCAATATTATCTTGTTTTCCAAAAATATTTGAATCGTTAGTAACTCCCATCATTGTAGATCACACTAAGTTTGCCATATCAAATTTCCAACATGGATTCAGACGCGGTCGTTCAGTTGACACAAACTTAGTTTCATATGTCTCAGAAATCTCCAAAAATATTGACAATGGACTACAAGTCGACTCAATCTACACAGATTTTAGTAGCGCATTTGACAAAGTAAATCATTACATATTGTTACAAAAGCTTAAAAACCTTGGCATTTTTGGTTCATTACTTGAATGGTTAAAATCGTATCTGAGCCATAGACCTCAAACTACATCTGTAAAGGGATATGACTCTAAGATGTATTATGCGACTTCCGGCGTACCTCAGGGTTCCCATCTTGGCCCAATATTGTTTCAAATATTTATTAACGACATCACAACGCAAATAAAATACTGTAATTATTCACTTTATGCCGATGATCTTAAAATATTTCTTAATATCAAATCTATTTCAGATACAGTACTGGTACAACATGACCTCAATGCAATAGTAGATTGGTGTAACAATAATAGTATGGTTTTAAATCCTACCAAATGTTTTTATATAAAATTTACAAAAAAGAAAAGAATTATTAACTCGCGTTACTATCTTAACGGTTCACAAATATCTGAGGTATCCGAGATAAAGGATCTTGGAGTTACCCTTGACAGCCAACTTAAATTTACATCGCACTACAGTTCATTAGTTAAAAGGTCCGGACAACTACTAGGTTTTCTCAAACGAAATTCGAAGGGTTTTAAACCACACACCAAAATAATCTTATTCAATGCCATCATAAGAAGTGTTCTTGAGTATGCATGCGTGGTCTGGAATCCTTCCTATGCCGTCCACTCCCAGCGTATTGAAAAAATTCAACGTAATTTTACCAAAAATCTTGCTTATATCTCCTCTGGCATATCTCATAGATGCCCGTACTCACAAAGACTCCAGTTTTTCAACATACAATCATTATACAATAGGCGTAAGATAACAGAGTTATTATTTTTATATAAAGTTTTTAACGGTTCAATTGACTGCGACTACATCCTACATAATATAGGTCTAACTGTCCCACTAAAATATCCGAGACATCCCATTACCAGAACATTTCATGTCCCTTTTTGCAAAACCAACACCGGCCTGCACTCACCCATTGTTAGAATTTGTAATCAATATAACCATACACACACTAAAGCTACCTTGTTAGATATATTTAGTGATAATGTTAATAGCTATAAGAACAAATTATTAGATTACTACCAAACTAATAACACTTGAGTAATTTTAATTTTATTATTGTTATAAGAATTTTATTAATCTGATTATTAATAATAATTTTATTAATCTGATTATTTTAAATTAATGTTTCATTATAATTATGTTATTCATTTTGTTTTATTATGTTACTTTGTTTTACTCTCTCTTTTTTCTCTTATTTTTTTTTATATAATTTTATTAATATTCACAATATACTTAATTCTTTCTCTCATTCATTACTGTGTTACATTAAGAGTGCTGTGTACACCAGTAATTGGTATATATATTAGATTAAGGCCTTTTTATTATAACACTTTGTAATTTTTAATATATTATACTGTTGGTGTTCCTATTTAAATAAATAAATAAATAAATAAACTTCCTTCGAACCGAGGTATAGTGGTGAGTGAATTTTTGAGAAGGAACATTCAAAATTTTCAACTAAATATTGACCTAGGTTTTCCAAATTTTGGATTTAACCCTTATTTTGCATCCCCTATCTGCACCTGAAACAGAAATAGAAATATTATTAAAATTACAAAATTTTTGGAACAAATTTTTTGAAAATCGCAGATTTTTCAACTTTTTTCAAAATTCTTCAATAGGCGCATACAAATTTTTTCTCAAAAACAGCTTCCACTCGTCGCTCCGCATCTGCCGACACCTCTCCCGTCCTCGTACCTAGGATAAAACGGGAATACTCGAAAACATAAACAAACTTCCTTCGAACCGAGGTATAGTGGTGAGTGAATTTTTGAGAAGGAACATTCAAAATTTTCAACTAAATATTGACCTAGGTTTTCCAAATTTTGGATTTAACCCTTATTTTGCATCCCCTATCTGCACCTGAAACAGAAATAGAAATATTATTAAAATTACAAAATTTTTGGAACAAATTTTTTGAAAATCGCAGATTTTTCAACTTTTTTCAAAATTCTTCAATAGGCGCATACAAATTTTTTCTCAAAAACAGCTTCCACTCGTCGCTCCGCATCTGCCGACACCTCTCCCGTCCTCGTACCTAGGATAAAACGGGAATACTCGAAAACATAAACTTCCTTCGAACCGAGGTATAGTGGTGAGTGAATTTTTGAGAAGGAACATTCAAAATTTTCAACTAAATATTGACCTAGGTTTTCCAAATTTTGGATTTAACCCTTATTTTGCATCCCCTATCTGCACCTGAAACAGAAATAGAAATATTATTAAAATTACAAAATTTTTGGAACAAATTTTTTGAAAATCGCAGATTTTTCAACTTTTTTCAAAATTCTTCAATAGGCGCATACAAATTTTTTCTCAAAAACAGCTTCCACTCGTCGCTCCGCATCTGCCGACACCTCTCCCGTCCTCGTACCTAGGATAAAACGGGAATACTCGAAAACATAAACAAACTTCCTTCGAACCGAGGTATAGTGGTGAGTGAATTTTTGAGAAGGAACATTCAAAATTTTCAACTAAATATTGACCTAGGTTTTCCAAATTTTGGATTTAACCCTTATTTTGCATCCCCTATCTGCACCTGAAACAGAAATAGAAATATTATTAAAATTACAAAATTTTTGGAACAAATTTTTTGAAAATCGCAGATTTTTCAACTTTTTTCAAAATTCTTCAATAGGCGCATACAAATTTTTTCTCAAAAACAGCTTCCACTCGTCGCTCCGCATCTGCCGACACCTCTCCCGTCCTCGTACCTAGGATAAAACGGGAATACTCGAAAACATAAACAAACTTCCTTCGAACCGAGGTATAGTGGTGAGTGAATTTTTGAGAAGGAACATTCAAAATTTTCAACTAAATATTGACCTAGGTTTTCCAAATTTTGGATTTAACCCTTATTTTGCATCCCCTATCTGCACCTGAAACAGAAATAGAAATATTATTAAAATTACAAAATTTTTGGAACAAATTTTTTGAAAATCGCAGATTTTTCAACTTTTTTCAAAATTCTTCAATAGGCGCATACAAATTTTTTCTCAAAAACAGCTTCCACTCGTCGCTCCGCATCTGCCGACACCTCTCCCGTCCTCGTACCTAGGATAAAACGGGAATACTCGAAAACATAAACAAACTTCCTTCGAACCGAGGTATAGTGGTGAGTGAATTTTTGAGAAGGAACATTCAAAATTTTCAACTAAATATTGACCTAGGTTTTCCAAATTTTGGATTTAACCCTTATTTTGCATCCCCTATCTGCACCTGAAACAGAAATAGAAATATTATTAAAATTACAAAATTTTTGGAACAAATTTTTTGAAAATCGCAGATTTTTCAACTTTTTTCAAAATTCTTCAATAGGCGCATACAAATTTTTTCTCAAAAACAGCTTCCACTCGTCGCTCCGCATCTGCCGACACCTCTCCCGTCCTCGTACCTAGGATAAAACGGGAATACTCGAAAACATAAACAAACTTCCTTCGAACCGAGGTATAGTGGTGAGTGAATTTTTGAGAAGGAACATTCAAAATTTTCAACTAAATATTGACCTAGGTTTTCCAAATTTTGGATTTAACCCTTATTTTGCATCCCCTATCTGCACCTGAAACAGAAATAGAAATATTATTAAAATTACAAAATTTTTGGAACAAATTTTTTGAAAATCGCAGATTTTTCAACTTTTTTCAAAATTCTTCAATAGGCGCATACAAATTTTTTCTCAAAAACAGCTTCCACTCGTCGCTCCGCATCTGCCGACACCTCTCCCGTCCTCGTACCTAGGATAAAACGGGAATACTCGAAAACATAAACAAACTTCCTTCGAACCGAGGTATAGTGGTGAGTGAATTTTTGAGAAGGAACATTCAAAATTTTCAACTAAATATTGACCTAGGTTTTCCAAATTTTGGATTTAACCCTTATTTTGCATCCCCTATCTGCACCTGAAACAGAAATAGAAATATTATTAAAATTACAAAATTTTTGGAACAAATTTTTTGAAAATCGCAGATTTTTCAACTTTTTTCAAAATTCTTCAATAGGCGCATACAAATTTTTTCTCAAAAACAGCTTCCACTCGTCGCTCCGCATCTGCCGACACCTCTCCCGTCCTCGTACCTAGGATAAAACGGGAATACTCGAAAACATAAACAAACTTCCTTCGAACCGAGGTATAGTGGTGAGTGAATTTTTGAGAAGGAACATTCAAAATTTTCAACTAAATATTGACCTAGGTTTTCCAAATTTTGGATTTAACCCTTATTTTGCATCCCCTATCTGCACCTGAAACAGAAATAGAAATATTATTAAAATTACAAAATTTTTGGAACAAATTTTTTGAAAATCGCAGATTTTTCAACTTTTTTCAAAATTCTTCAATAGGCGCATACAAATTTTTTCTCAAAAACAGCTTCCACTCGTCGCTCCGCATCTGCCGACACCTCTCCCGTCCTCGTACCTAGGATAAAACGGGAATACTCGAAAACATAAACAAACTTCCTTCGAACCGAGGTATAGTGGTGAGTGAATTTTTGAGAAGGAACATTCAAAATTTTCAACTAAATATTGACCTAGGTTTTCCAAATTTTGGATTTAACCCTTATTTTGCATCCCCTATCTGCACCTGAAACAGAAATAGAAATATTATTAAAATTACAAAATTTTTGGAACAAATTTTTTGAAAATCGCAGATTTTTCAACTTTTTTCAAAATTCTTCAATAGGCGCATACAAATTTTTTCTCAAAAACAGCTTCCACTCGTCGCTCCGCATCTGCCGACACCTCTCCCGTCCTCGTACCTAGGATAAAACGGGAATACTCGAAAACATAAACAAACTTCCTTCGAACCGAGGTATAGTGGTGAGTGAATTTTTGAGAAGGAACATTCAAAATTTTCAACTAAATATTGACCTAGGTTTTCCAAATTTTGGATTTAACCCTTATTTTGCATCCCCTATCTGCACCTGAAACAGAAATAGAAATATTATTAAAATTACAAAATTTTTGGAACAAATTTTTTGAAAATCGCAGATTTTTCAACTTTTTTCAAAATTCTTCAATAGGCGCATACAAATTTTTTCTCAAAAACAGCTTCCACTCGTCGCTCCGCATCTGCCGACACCTCTCCCGTCCTCGTACCTAGGATAAAACGGGAATACTCGAAAACATAAACAAACTTCCTTCGAACCGAGGTATAGTGGTGAGTGAATTTTTGAGAAGGAACATTCAAAATTTTCAACTAAATATTGACCTAGGTTTTCCAAATTTTGGATTTAACCCTTATTTTGCATCCCCTATCTGCACCTGAAACAGAAATAGAAATATTATTAAAATTACAAAATTTTTGGAACAAATTTTTTGAAAATCGCAGATTTTTCAACTTTTTTCAAAATTCTTCAATAGGCGCATACAAATTTTTTCTCAAAAACAGCTTCCACTCGTCGCTCCGCATCTGCCGACACCTCTCCCGTCCTCGTACCTAGGATAAAACGGGAATACTCGAAAACATAAACAAACTTCCTTCGAACCGAGGTATAGTGGTGAGTGAATTTTTGAGAAGGAACATTCAAAATTTTCAACTAAATATTGACCTAGGTTTTCCAAATTTTGGATTTAACCCTTATTTTGCATCCCCTATCTGCACCTGAAACAGAAATAGAAATATTATTAAAATTACAAAATTTTTGGAACAAATTTTTTGAAAATCGCAGATTTTTCAACTTTTTTCAAAATTCTTCAATAGGCGCATACAAATTTTTTCTCAAAAACAGCTTCCACTCGTCGCTCCGCATCTGCCGACACCTCTCCCGTCCTCGTACCTAGGATAAAACGGGAATACTCGAAAACATAAACAAACTTCCTTCGAACCGAGGTATAGTGGTGAGTGAATTTTTGAGAAGGAACATTCAAAATTTTCAACTAAATATTGACCTAGGTTTTCCAAATTTTGGATTTAACCCTTATTTTGCATCCCCTATCTGCACCTGAAACAGAAATAGAAATATTATTAAAATTACAAAATTTTTGGAACAAATTTTTTGAAAATCGCAGATTTTTCAACTTTTTTCAAAATTCTTCAATAGGCGCATACAAATTTTTTCTCAAAAACAGCTTCCACTCGTCGCTCCGCATCTGCCGACACCTCTCCCGTCCTCGTACCTAGGATAAAACGGGAATACTCGAAAACATAAACAAACTTCCTTCGAACCGAGGTATAGTGGTGAGTGAATTTTTGAGAAGGAACATTCAAAATTTTCAACTAAATATTGACCTAGGTTTTCCAAATTTTGGATTTAACCCTTATTTTGCATCCCCTATCTGCACCTGAAACAGAAATAGAAATATTATTAAAATTACAAAATTTTTGGAACAAATTTTTTGAAAATCGCAGATTTTTCAACTTTTTTCAAAATTCTTCAATAGGCGCATACAAATTTTTTCTCAAAAACAGCTTCCACTCGTCGCTCCGCATCTGCCGACACCTCTCCCGTCCTCGTACCTAGGATAAAACGGGAATACTCGAAAACATAAACAAACTTCCTTCGAACCGAGGTATAGTGGTGAGTGAATTTTTGAGAAGGAACATTCAAAATTTTCAACTAAATATTGACCTAGGTTTTCCAAATTTTGGATTTAACCCTTATTTTGCATCCCCTATCTGCACCTGAAACAGAAATAGAAATATTATTAAAATTACAAAATTTTTGGAACAAATTTTTTGAAAATCGCAGATTTTTCAACTTTTTTCAAAATTCTTCAATAGGCGCATACAAATTTTTTCTCAAAAACAGCTTCCACTCGTCGCTCCGCATCTGCCGACACCTCTCCCGTCCTCGTACCTAGGATAAAACGGGAATACTCGAAAACATAAACAAACTTCCTTCGAACCGAGGTATAGTGGTGAGTGAATTTTTGAGAAGGAACATTCAAAATTTTCAACTAAATATTGACCTAGGTTTTCCAAATTTTGGATTTAACCCTTATTTTGCATCCCCTATCTGCACCTGAAACAGAAATAGAAATATTATTAAAATTACAAAATTTTTGGAACAAATTTTTTGAAAATCGCAGATTTTTCAACTTTTTTCAAAATTCTTCAATAGGCGCATACAAATTTTTTCTCAAAAACAGCTTCCACTCGTCGCTCCGCATCTGCCGACACCTCTCCCGTCCTCGTACCTAGGATAAAACGGGAATACTCGAAAACATAAACAAACTTCCTTCGAACCGAGGTATAGTGGTGAGTGAATTTTTGAGAAGGAACATTCAAAATTTTCAACTAAATATTGACCTAGGTTTTCCAAATTTTGGATTTAACCCTTATTTTGCATCCCCTATCTGCACCTGAAACAGAAATAGAAATATTATTAAAATTACAAAATTTTTGGAACAAATTTTTTTAAAATCGCAGATTTTTCAACTTTTTTCAAAATTCTTCAATAGGCGCATACAAATTTTTTCTCAAAAACAGCTTCCACTCGTCGCTCCGCATCTGCCGACACCTCTCCCGTCCTCGTACCTAGGATAAAACGGGAATACTCGAAAACATAAACAAACTTCCTTCGAACCGAGGTATAGTGGTGAGTGAATTTTTGAGAAGGAACATTCAAAATTTTCAACTAAATATTGACCTAGGTTTTCCAAATTTTGGATTTAACCCTTATTTTGCATCCCCTATCTGCACCTGAAACAGAAATAGAAATATTATTAAAATTACAAAATTTTTGGAACAAATTTTTTGAAAATCGCAGATTTTTCAACTTTTTTCAAAATTCTTCAATAGGCGCATACAAATTTTTTCTCAAAAACAGCTTCCACTCGTCGCTCCGCATCTGCCGACACCTCTCCCGTCCTCGTACCTAGGATAAAACGGGAATACTCGAAAACATAAACAAACTTCCTTCGAACCGAGGTATAGTGGTGAGTGAATTTTTGAGAAGGAACATTCAAAATTTTCAACTAAATATTGACCTAGGTTTTCCAAATTTTGGATTTAACCCTTATTTTGCATCCCCTATCTGCACCTGAAACAGAAATAGAAATATTATTAAAATTACAAAATTTTTGGAACAAATTTTTTGAAAATCGCAGATTTTTCAACTTTTTTCAAAATTCTTCAATAGGCGCATACAAATTTTTTCTCAAAAACAGCTTCCACTCG
>CAUEGM010000007.1:0-5000 GCA_958496195.1 Timandra comae
GGTTAGGTTAGGTTAGGTTAGGTTAGGTTAGGTTAGGTTAGGTTAGGTTAGGTTAGGTTAGGTTAGGTTAGGTTAGGTTAGGTTAGGTTAGGTTAGGTTAGGTTAGGTTAGGTTAGGTTAGGTTAGGTTAGGTTAGGTTAGGTTAGGTTAGGTTAGGTTAGGTTAGGTTAGGTTAGGTTAGGTTAGGTTAGGTTAGGTTAGGTTAGGTTAGGTTAGGTTAGGTTAGGTTAGGTTAGGTTAGGTTAGGTTAGGTTAGGTTAGGTTAGGTTAGGTTAGGTTAGGTTAGGTTAGGTTAGGTTAGGTTAGGTTAGGTTAGGTTAGGTTAGGTTAGGTTAGGTTAGGTTAGGTTAGGTTAGGTTAGGTTAGGTTAGGTTAGGTTAGGTTAGGTTAGGTTAGGTTAGGTTAGGTTAGGTTAGGTTAGGTTAGGTTAGGTTAGGTTAGGTTAGGTTAGGTTAGGTTAGGTTAGGTTAGGTTAGGTTAGGTTAGGTTAGGTTAGGTTAGGTTAGGTTAGGTTAGGTTAGGTTAGGTTAGGTTAGGTTAGGTTAGGTTAGGTTAGGTTAGGTTAGGTTAGGTTAGGTTAGGTTAGGTTAGGTTAGGTTAGGTTAGGTTAGGTTAGGTTAGGTTAGGTTAGGTTAGGTTAGGTTAGGTTAGGTTAGGTTAGGTTAGGTTAGGTTAGGTTAGGTTAGGTTAGGTTAGGTTAGGTTAGGTTAGGTTAGGTTAGGTTAGGTTAGGTTAGGTTAGGTTAGGTTAGGTTAGGTTAGGTTAGGTTAGGTTAGGTTAGGTTAGGTTAGGTTAGGTTAGGTTAGGTTAGGTTAGGTTAGGTTAGGTTAGGTTAGGTTAGGTTAGGTTAGGTTAGGTTAGGTTAGGTTAGGTTAGGTTAGGTTAGGTTAGGTTAGGTTAGGTTAGGTTAGGTTAGGTTAGGTTAGGTTAGGTTAGGTTAGGTTAGGTTAGGTTAGGTTAGGTTAGGTTAGGTTAGGTTAGGTTAGGTTAGGTTAGGTTAGGTTAGGTTAGGTTAGGTTAGGTTAGGTTAGGTTAGGTTAGGTTAGGTTAGGTTAGGTTAGGTTAGGTTAGGTTAGGTTAGGTTAGGTTAGGTTAGGTTAGGTTAGGTTAGGTTAGGTTAGGTTAGGTTAGGTTAGGTTAGGTTAGGTTAGGTTAGGTTAGGTTAGGTTAGGTTAGGTTAGGTTAGGTTAGGTTAGGTTAGGTTAGGTTAGGTTAGGTTAGGTTAGGTTAGGTTAGGTTAGGTTAGGTTAGGTTAGGTTAGGTTAGGTTAGGTTAGGTTAGGTTAGGTTAGGTTAGGTTAGGTTAGGTTAGGTTAGGTTAGGTTAGGTTAGGTTAGGTTAGGTTAGGTTAGGTTAGGTTAGGTTAGGTTAGGTTAGGTTAGGTTAGGTTAGGTTAGGTTAGGTTAGGTTAGGTTAGGTTAGGTTAGGTTAGGTTAGGTTAGGTTAGGTTAGGTTAGGTTAGGTTAGGTTAGGTTAGGTTAGGTTAGGTTAGGTTAGGTTAGGTTAGGTTAGGTTAGGTTAGGTTAGGTTAGGTTAGGTTAGGTTAGGTTAGGTTAGGTTAGGTTAGGTTAGGTTAGGTTAGGTTAGGTTAGGTTAGGTTAGGTTAGGTTAGGTTAGGTTAGGTTAGGTTAGGTTAGGTTAGGTTAGGTTAGGTTAGGTTAGGTTAGGTTAGGTTAGGTTAGGTTAGGTTAGGTTAGGTTAGGTTAGGTTAGGTTAGGTTAGGTTAGGTTAGGTTAGGTTAGGTTAGGTTAGGTTAGGTTAGGTTAGGTTAGGTTAGGTTAGGTTAGGTTAGGTTAGGTTAGGTTAGGTTAGGTTAGGTTAGGTTAGGTTAGGTTAGGTTAGGTTAGGTTAGGTTAGGTTAGGTTAGGTTAGGTTAGGTTAGGTTAGGTTAGGTTAGGTTAGGTTAGGTTAGGTTAGGTTAGGTTAGGTTAGGTTAGGTTAGGTTAGGTTAGGTTAGGTTAGGTTAGGTTAGGTTAGGTTAGGTTAGGTTAGGTTAGGTTAGGTTAGGTTAGGTTAGGTTAGGTTAGGTTAGGTTAGGTTAGGTTAGGTTAGGTTAGGTTAGGTTAGGTTAGGTTAGGTTAGGTTAGGTTAGGTTAGGTTAGGTTAGGTTAGGTTAGGTTAGGTTAGGTTAGGTTAGGTTAGGTTAGGTTAGGTTAGGTTAGGTTAGGTTAGGTTAGGTTAGGTTAGGTTAGGTTAGGTTAGGTTAGGTTAGGTTAGGTTAGGTTAGGTTAGGTTAGGTTAGGTTAGGTTAGGTTAGGTTAGGTTAGGTTAGGTTAGGTTAGGTTAGGTTAGGTTAGGTTAGGTTAGGTTAGGTTAGGTTAGGTTAGGTTAGGTTAGGTTAGGTTAGGTTAGGTTAGGTTAGGTTAGGTTAGGTTAGGTTAGGTTAGGTTAGGTTAGGTTAGGTTAGGTTAGGTTAGGTTAGGTTAGGTTAGGTTAGGTTAGGTTAGGTTAGGTTAGGTTAGGTTAGGTTAGGTTAGGTTAGGTTAGGTTAGGTTAGGTTAGGTTAGGTTAGGTTAGGTTAGGTTAGGTTAGGTTAGGTTAGGTTAGGTTAGGTTAGGTTAGGTTAGGTTAGGTTAGGTTAGGTTAGGTTAGGTTAGGTTAGGTTAGGTTAGGTTAGGTTAGGTTAGGTTAGGTTAGGTTAGGTTAGGTTAGGTTAGGTTAGGTTAGGTTAGGTTAGGTTAGGTTAGGTTAGGTTAGGTTAGGTTAGGTTAGGTTAGGTTAGGTTAGGTTAGGTTAGGTTAGGTTAGGTTAGGTTAGGTTAGGTTAGGTTAGGTTAGGTTAGGTTAGGTTAGGTTAGGTTAGGTTAGGTTAGGTTAGGTTAGGTTAGGTTAGGTTAGGTTAGGTTAGGTTAGGTTAGGTTAGGTTAGGTTAGGTTAGGTTAGGTTAGGTTAGGTTAGGTTAGGTTAGGTTAGGTTAGGTTAGGTTAGGTTAGGTTAGGTTAGGTTAGGTTAGGTTAGGTTAGGTTAGGTTAGGTTAGGTTAGGTTAGGTTAGGTTAGGTTAGGTTAGGTTAGGTTAGGTTAGGTTAGGTTAGGTTAGGTTAGGTTAGGTTAGGTTAGGTTAGGTTAGGTTAGGTTAGGTTAGGTTAGGTTAGGTTAGGTTAGGTTAGGTTAGGTTAGGTTAGGTTAGGTTAGGTTAGGTTAGGTTAGGTTAGGTTAGGTTAGGTTAGGTTAGGTTAGGTTAGGTTAGGTTAGGTTAGGTTAGGTTAGGTTAGGTTAGGTTAGGTTAGGTTAGGTTAGGTTAGGTTAGGTTAGGTTAGGTTAGGTTAGGTTAGGTTAGGTTAGGTTAGGTTAGGTTAGGTTAGGTTAGGTTAGGTTAGGTTAGGTTAGGTTAGGTTAGGTTAGGTTAGGTTAGGTTAGGTTAGGTTAGGTTAGGTTAGGTTAGGTTAGGTTAGGTTAGGTTAGGTTAGGTTAGGTTAGGTTAGGTTAGGTTAGGTTAGGTTAGGTTAGGTTAGGTTAGGTTAGGTTAGGTTAGGTTAGGTTAGGTTAGGTTAGGTTAGGTTAGGTTAGGTTAGGTTAGGTTAGGTTAGGTTAGGTTAGGTTAGGTTAGGTTAGGTTAGGTTAGGTTAGGTTAGGTTAGGTTAGGTTAGGTTAGGTTAGGTTAGGTTAGGTTAGGTTAGGTTAGGTTAGGTTAGGTTAGGTTAGGTTAGGTTAGGTTAGGTTAGGTTAGGTTAGGTTAGGTTAGGTTAGGTTAGGTTAGGTTAGGTTAGGTTAGGTTAGGTTAGGTTAGGTTAGGTTAGGTTAGGTTAGGTTAGGTTAGGTTAGGTTAGGTTAGGTTAGGTTAGGTTAGGTTAGGTTAGGTTAGGTTAGGTTAGGTTAGGTTAGGTTAGGTTAGGTTAGGTTAGGTTAGGTTAGGTTAGGTTAGGTTAGGTTAGGTTAGGTTAGGTTAGGTTAGGTTAGGTTAGGTTAGGTTAGGTTAGGTTAGGTTAGGTTAGGTTAGGTTAGGTTAGGTTAGGTTAGGTTAGGTTAGGTTAGGTTAGGTTAGGTTAGGTTAGGTTAGGTTAGGTTAGGTTAGGTTAGGTTAGGTTAGGTTAGGTTAGGTTAGGTTAGGTTAGGTTAGGTTAGGTTAGGTTAGGTTAGGTTAGGTTAGGTTAGGTTAGGTTAGGTTAGGTTAGGTTAGGTTAGGTTAGGTTAGGTTAGGTTAGGTTAGGTTAGGTTAGGTTAGGTTAGGTTAGGTTAGGTTAGGTTAGGTTAGGTTAGGTTAGGTTAGGTTAGGTTAGGTTAGGTTAGGTTAGGTTAGGTTAGGTTAGGTTAGGTTAGGTTAGGTTAGGTTAGGTTAGGTTAGGTTAGGTTAGGTTAGGTTAGGTTAGGTTAGGTTAGGTTAGGTTAGGTTAGGTTAGGTTAGGTTAGGTTAGGTTAGGTTAGGTTAGGTTAGGTTAGGTTAGGTTAGGTTAGGTTAGGTTAGGTTAGGTTAGGTTAGGTTAGGTTAGGTTAGGTTAGGTTAGGTTAGGTTAGGTTAGGTTAGGTTAGGTTAGGTTAGGTTAGGTTAGGTTAGGTTAGGTTAGGTTAGGTTAGGTTAGGTTAGGTTAGGTTAGGTTAGGTTAGGTTAGGTTAGGTTAGGTTAGGTTAGGTTAGGTTAGGTTAGGTTAGGTTAGGTTAGGTTAGGTTAGGTTAGGTTAGGTTAGGTTAGGTTAGGTTAGGTTAGGTTAGGTTAGGTTAGGTTAGGTTAGGTTAGGTTAGGTTAGGTTAGGTTAGGTTAGGTTAGGTTAGGTTAGGTTAGGTTAGGTTAGGTTAGGTTAGGTTAGGTTAGGTTAGGTTAGGTTAGGTTAGGTTAGGTTAGGTTAGGTTAGGTTAGGTTAGGTTAGGTTAGGTTAGGTTAGGTTAGGTTAGGTTAGGTTAGGTTAGGTTAGGTTAGGTTAGGTTAGGTTAGGTTAGGTTAGGTTAGGTTAGGTTAGGTTAGGTTAGGTTAGGTTAGGTTAGGTTAGGTTAGGTTAGGTTAGGTTAGGTTAGGTTAGGTTAGGTTAGGTTAGGTTAGGTTAGGTTAGGTTAGGTTAGGTTAGGTTA
>CAUEGM010000007.1:10000-37853 GCA_958496195.1 Timandra comae
AAGGTTGCCGCGACGGCGAAGCCGGGCGCGACGAACCTTGTTGTGAGGGCTGGGGGCTCGAGTCCCGTGTTGGGGAGGGAGGGGAGGGAGCGTGGGAAGCGCTCCCACCCTGTTTCCAAGAGTGGCTCCGACACGGAGACAGAGTCCTCTATCAAGAAGAGGGGAGTCTCCCGGGAGGGCAGTGGTGCAGACTCGCGCCGCACTTCGCGGGACGTGTCGTTCGACATGTCTCGCGACGCGTCCCGCGATCCGTCGCGCGACAACTCTTCGGACGATGGCGCAACCCCTAAGGGGATAGTGCTTTCGTTCCGAAAGCCGCCCCCGCCGGGAGACAGCGAAAGGGGGAAGAAGAAGGTGGTACCATCGGGCAATCATTGCCCGATGGAAGAGAGGAGTACCCGTCAGGATGCCCAGGCGCTCCAATCTATGGCCTCGAAGTCCATTCAGGCCATAGAAATGGTTGCGCGGACCTCTGGGCACCTGAAGGGGACGCACGTGAGGGCCCTCAAGGAGGCCATGAACGTCCTTGAGGGCGTGGTGGAGGCGCTGGTCGCTCGGAATGAGACCGAGGAGGCCAAGCGGGCGTGGGCTGATAACGCCCGGCTCCGCCGCGAGGTGGAAATTATGAGGGCGGAAAGGCAGGCGCATCGAGCGGAGTTCGCAAAAATGCGAGCTGCCGCCAAGGCGCTGCCTCCCGCGCCCTCAGCATCATCCCTGACGGCGCAGGAGATGTATGAGGACCTGAAGGTCCTCATCACTTCCTCGGTACAGGAGGCGGTCGACGCCCGCTTTGAGGCGTACCGCGACCGCCTCCTCCCCATGAGGCCGGAGCGTCCGCCCCTCGCGGCGGACAAGAAGGCGGCGACGCAGGCGCAAAAGGCGGCCCCCCAGGCCGACCAATGTAGCCCTGCACCGCCAGCAACTGGCGAAAAGAAGGGAAAAGGGAAGGGTAAGGGGAAGGGTAAGGCTACGCCTGCCCCTCCCGCGCCCCCCCCTGCCCCAGTAGCACGTCCACCGCCGGTGGCCCCGTCGAGGGAGCCAACGGCGGGACCCTCACAGGCGGTGGAATCCTGGGCCACCGTCGTGAAGAAGGGGAAGGGGAAGGGGAAGAAGGTTCCTCCCCCTCCCGCCCCCAAGCCGGCTTCACAACCGGCACCAAGGAGGGCCGGCGGTCAGAGTGGAGCGGGGTCCGGGAAGGGCAAGGCCAACGCCAAGCCCAAACTGACCGCGCCGACCTCTGCCGCCGTTGTGATGACCCTTAAGCCGGAGGCTGCGGCTAAGGGCATCACGTATGCGGAGGTCCTCCGCAAGGCCAGGGAGGAGGTCAGCCTGGGGGAGCTGGGCATCGATCCCAGCTCCATCAGGCTGTGCAATACAGCGGCGGGGGGAAGGATGGTGGAGGTTGCCAACTCCCAGGGCGCCGACAAAGTCGACGCCCTCACAGCACGGCTCCGCACCGTGCTGGACGGAGTGGCCGAGGTCGCCCGCCCCACTAAATGCGCGGATCTCCGCGTGGTGGGGCTGGACGACTCGGTCACCAGGGAGTTGGTGGCCGCGGCGGTGGCCCGGACCGGGGCCTGTTCCGTGGAACAGGTCAGGGTTACGGCCATCGTTGAGGGTCCGGGGGGACTGGGCTCCACCGTGGTGGGGTGCCCGGTCCTGGCGGCCAAGGCCGTTGTGGCTGCGGGCCGGATCCTGGTCGGATGGAGTTCCGCCAGGGTCACGGCCTTAGATCGGCGCCCACTGCGCTGCTATAGGTGCATGGGCGTCGGTCACACGCGGTCCAGGTGTCCCTCTAAGGCCGACCGGGGCACCCTGTGCTACCGGTGTGGCGAGGAGGGACACGACTCCGCCAGCTGCACAGCGAAGCCACGCTGTGCAATCTGTGCGGAAGTGGGAAGGCCAGCGGGCCATGTGATGGGTGGGAAAAACTGTGCCCCACCCACCACCAGAGGGAAGAGCACGATGGGGGCACGGACCGCCCGCACCGCCACCAATGCCGGACGCCCATCGAGGGCGCAGGAGGACTCACTTCAGATGTCGGAATGATTAGGTCCCGACATCTGAAAGTCCTCCAGACGAACCTCAACCACTGCTCCGGGGCACAGGACCTGTTCCTGCAGTCCCTGGCGCAGTGGGAGGTCTCGGTGGGTGTAGCCGCCGAGCCGTACTTCGTGCCCCCAGCTCACCCTTACTGGGCGGGGGACCTGGACGGCTCGGTGGCGGTGGTGGTCCCTGGTGGTGGTGGCCCGCCCCTCTCGGTTAAGGAGAGGGGCTCGGGCTATGTGGCGGCGTCGTGGGGGGAGTACGTACTCATTGGCGTGTACTTCTCCCCCAACCGCCCACTGGCGGAGTTTGAGTCGTGGCTCGACTCCGTCAGGGCCGCGGTGGCGCGGCAGTCGCCGGGGATGGTAATCGTCCTCGGCGACTTTAACGCCAAATCCGTGGCCTGGGGCAACCCGGCCACGGATGTGAGGGGGAGGGCAGTCCAGATTTGGTCAATCCAAGCTGGACTGTCCCTCCTAAATAGGGGCACCGCCCACACCTGCGTGCGGTCGCAGGGGGGGTCCGTGGTGGACTTAACGTTCGCCACCCCCTCGATCGCGCGCAGAGTGCAGGGCTGGAGGGTGGAGGAGGACGTGGAGACACTCTCGGACCATAAATATATCCGGTTCGAGGTGTCTCCCCTCCTCCCACAAGAGGGTGCCCCTAGGGGTGGAGGTGGGAGCGCTGGCTTCCGCAGGTGGGCGCTAGCAAAGCTAGATGCGGAGCTAGCGCGGGAGGCGGCGATCTTCGAAGGGTGGATCGCCGACTCCAGCGAGGGAGCCAGCCCCGACGTCCTGGCCGGCCGCATGCGCGAGGCCCTCATAAGGGTGTGCGATGCGGCGATGCCACGGGCGCGTCGGTGGAGGAGGCGGCGGGCGGTCTACTGGTGGACGCCGGAGATCGCGGAACTCCGGACGTCCGCCAACAGAGCCAGGAGGGCCTATGTCCGGTGTCGGCGCCACAACGGCCTCGACCCGGACCTGGAGAGTCAGCTGCGGGGTCTCTACCGCGAGGCGAGAAAGACCCTGCAGCTGGCCATAAGTCGGGCCAAGGCGGAGGCGAGAGAGGAGATGCTGGCGGATCTCAACAGAGATCCATGGGGGCGGCCCTACAAAGTGGCGCGAAATAAACTTTGCGCCCAGGGCCCCCCCGCTACGGAAACTCTGCCGCCAGCTCTCCTTCGCCGGGTGGTGGGGGAACTGTTCCCCAACCCTCCGCCCGTCGGGGCGCCCACTGAAGCGGGGATTTACGCCCCGTTTCTGATGGCCCCTCCGGAGGTCGGAGGAAGAACGGCGGAGCCTCCTCGTCCCCCCGTAACAGACGGGGAGATGGAGGACGCACTGGACCGGATCCGGGGCGGTCGGAAGGCCCCTGGTCCGGATGGCGTCCCGAGGCGGGTGCTTCATCTCGCCTCGGAGTTCTTGGGGGTGCAGCTGCGGGAACTCTATGATGCGTGCATACGCACCGGAGAGTTCCCGCAGATCTGGAAGGAGGGACGACTTTGCCTGTTGCCGAAGGCGGGCCGGCCAGCCGACTCGGCTTCGGCATACAGGCCGATAGTCTTGCTGGACGAGGCGGGCAAGCTCTTCGAGAGGATTCTCGCTGCCCGTCTTGTCCAGCATCTGGAGGGAGTTGGGCCGCCCCTATCGGAGGCCCAGTACGGCTTCAGGGCGGGTCGTTCGACCGTCGACGCCCTGGAGTCGCTGAAGGTCCTCACAAGGGGGGCGGTTCAAGAGGGGGACGGAGTCCTGGCGGTCTCGCTGGACGTCCGGAACGCCTTCAACAGCCTCCCTCACTGGGTGATTGAAGAGGCACTCCGCTACCATGGGGTGCCTCTTTACCTGAGGGAGCTGTTGGGGGCGTACCTGCGGGGCCGCACAGTGGCTTGGGAGGGTGCCGACGGTGCACTGCACCGTCATCGGGTGGCATGCGGGGTTCCACAGGGCTCGGTTCTCGGACCGACCTTGTGGAACGTCGGGTACGATTGGGTCCTCAGGGGCCCAATCTTCCCGGGGATAAGGGTGTCCTGTTACGCCGACGACACCCTTATCACCGCTAGGGGCGGCTCGTGGGAGGAGGTCGAGCTCCGGGCGACCACCGCAGTCTCTGTTGTGGTCGACCGGATCTCGAGCCTCGGATTAAGAGTCTCCGTCGAAAAGACGGAGGCTCTTTACTTCCACGGGCCGCGCAGAGGGGCACCGAGGGGGGCGGGCATCACCCTCTTCGGCGAGAGGGTGGCGGTCAAGGCCCAGATGCGGTATCTGGGCCTTGTACTAGACGGGCGGTGGAACTTCGGGGCCCATTTCACTCAGCTGGCCCCGAAGCTGATAGCCGCCGCCGCCGCGCTGGGCAGGCTGCTGCCCAACGTAGGCGGGCCGGGGTCGGGGTGCCGTCGGCTTTACTCCGGAATAATCCGGAGTATGGCCCTGTACGGCGCCCCAATTTGGGCGGACGCCCTCAACGCCCGCAACATGCGACTCCTGCGGGCCCCGCAGCGAGTCATCGCTGTGCGGGCGGTGAGGGCCTACCGTACGGTCAGCTGGACGGCGGCGACTCTCCTGGCGGCGGATCCGCCGTGGGAGCTTCAGGCTGAAGTTCTCGCGGCGGTCCACCGCTATAGGGGGGACGCCAGGGCCCGGGGTCACCGGCCCCTGATGGCGGAAGTGAGTCGGGTCAGGACAGAGGCTGACGGGGTCCTGATCCGACGGTGGGGGGAGGCGCTCCGGTCGCCAGTTGCCGGGAGGGAGACGGTGGAGGCCATTCGTCCCCACCTCTCCCGGTGGGTCGCCCGAAGACACGGGGCGATGACCTTTAGGTTGGTGCAGGTACTCTCGGGGCATGGTTGCTTCGGCGAGTACCTGCACCGGATAGCGGGCCGGGAAAGCACCCCGGCCTGCCATGAGTGTGGCGCGCCGGTAGATACGGCGCGTCACACTCTGACGGAATGCGCCGCCTGGGGTCTGCAAAGGCAAACCCTGGCGGCGCAGATGGGAGGAGGGACGCTCTCGCTGTCGAGTCTGGTCGAAGCCATGCTCGACAGCGAGAGGCTGTGGGCGGCAGCCGTCGACTTCTGCGAGACAGTGGTCTCGCAGAAGGAGGCGAATGAGCGGGTCCGAGAGGCCAATGCCGCGGACCCGCGTCGCAGGAGGAGGCCGGGGGGGCGTAGGAGGCGCTATGCCCACCACTTCCCCCCTGTGCCATAGTCGGGGCGGCCTCACGCCCCGTTATGGTCGGGGGCCCCTAAGGGGTCACTCGACCGCGCGCGCCTTGTTCCGGCGCGCGCGGCCCTCCCCATTTTTCGAGGGAGGGTCAGGAGGGAGGGGCTAGATGAGAAAACTCTCTAGCCCCGATACCGTGGGCGGGGGTCTGGGAGGGCCCTCGCCCGCAAGCGGTATTGGCTGTAGGGCGTCCTCACTTCCGGGGACGCCCTTAACAGTGAGGGGGGCGCCGCCTTTAGTGCGGGCCCGGCGTTGGGGTGCCCGTAGTCGAATTCTTTCGAGATCCTACGGCACCCCTCAAGACGCAGACGGAAGTCGGTGTGTTTTTAGTGGGTAGGCCCCGCCCTTCTGGCGGGGAGAGCCCCACATAACCACCGGGAGCCACCTCCCATTCTCGGCTCCCGGTGGTATGCGATTTAACGCATTTTCACACCGTTAAAAAAAAAAAAAAAAAAAAAAAAAAAAAAAAAAAAAAAAAAAAAAAAAAAAAAAAAGGTTAGGTTAGGTTAGGTTAGGTTGGGGCGCTATGCTGACTACCTCCTCGTGGTGCGTCCTGGGCAACGGCGGCGGGCTATGTCACTGAGACTAGCTCGCCGACGGCTAAAAGTCAGCGGTGGAGAGGCCTCGGCTAGGGGTCCCGGAGAATCCGGGCAACTGCTAGGCGGGGCGGGCCCGGCTGGCGTCCCCGACGTATTCGGGATGACGGCAGTGACGGGCGGGCGTTGGTCCGTAAGGACGGGGCGAAAGCCCATGGGTTGCGGCTGCGGCCGACGATCCCCATTGCACGGGAGTGGGGCCACCAGTACCCGTCGTTCCGCCCAGTACCCGTTTGTTCCTCCCAGTACCCGGTTTAGTACGGCCTAGTACTCGCTCCCCGCAGCCTTGGGCCGGGCAGCGGGCGACGCAGGGAACGGCCCGAAAGACGGGGAACACAGGGATAGACGGGGAAGTTAGGACATGGCGGCGAACGGCACCCTCCTCGGGGATCGCCCGATTGCGCGTGCGCCACGCGCGGCCCTCCCTCTTGCGAGGGGGGCCTTGGTTGGGGGCTATGCCCCAATACCGTGGGCGGGGGTCTGGGGGGATCCTCGTCCGCCAGCGGTATGGTCTGGGGCCCGCGCCACGGTGTGGGTCCTGCGTCGGGGCGCCTGCAGTTGAAGTCCCTAGGGATCCTGCGGCGCTCCATCCAAGACGCGGACGGAATTCGTTGGGTTTTTAGTGGGTAGGCCTCGCCCTTCAGGCGGGGAGAGCCCCACATAACCATCCGGAGTCACCTCCCGTTCTCGGCTCCGGTGGTATGCGATTCAACGCATTTTCCCAACGTTAAAAAAAAAAAAAAAAAAAAAAAAAAGGTTAGGTTAGGTTAGGTTAGGTTCGCCTGCAGTTGAAGTCCCTAGGGATCCTGCGGCGCTCCATCCAAGACGCGGACGGAATTCGTTGGGTTTTTAGTGGGTAGGCCTCGCCCTTCAGGCGGGGAGAGCCCCACATAACCATCCGGAGTCACCTCCCGTTCTCGGCTCCGGTGGTATGCGATTCAACGCATTTTCCCAACGTTAAAAAAAAAAAAAAAAAAAAAAAAAAAAAAGGTTAGGTTAGGTTAGGTTAGGTTAGGTTAGGTTAGGTTAGGTTAGGTTAGGTTAGGTTAGGTTAGGTTAGGTTGCCCGAACCTGGCAAATAACCAGTTTGGTTTTCGGAAAGGTCGATCAACCCTGAACGCCATTCTGAGGGTTAAGGGGTTCGCGGAGGAGGCGGTGTCTAGTGGTGGGGTTGCGCTGGCGGTGTCTCTAGACATCGCCAATGCCTTTAACACCCTGCCATGGAGCTGCATCAAGGAGGGCCTACGCTTCCACCGGGTGCCCCGGTATCTTCAGATGGTCATCGGAGAGTACCTTTCCGACAGGGCGGTCTTTTACGACAGCAGCGAGGGTGGCGGAAGTCGGCGAATGTCGTGCGGTGTCCCACAGGGGTCGGTCCTTGGACCGCTCCTGTGGAACATCGGTTACGACTGGGTGCTGAGGGGGGAAATGCTCCGTAACGTCGAGGTTGTCTGCTATGCAGACGACACTCTCGTGACCGCAAAAGCGAAAACCTGTGTCGATGCGTGCAGGTTGGCGACGGCTGGGGTAGCGCATATGGTTGCCCGTATTAGGACTCTTGGCCTTGAGGTGGCGCTGGAGAAGTCAAAGGCCCTGTGCTTTCATGGGCCTCGACGCGGCCCACCTCCGAACACGGTCATAAATGTGGGCGGAGTAAGTATTGGCGTCGAGTCGACAATGAAATACTTAGGTATCGTCCTCGACAGCCGGTGGAGCTTCTCTGCCCACTTTGGGCAGCTGGCTCCAAAGTTGTTGGGTGCAGCCGGTGCGTTGTCGCAGCTGTTGCCTAACCTGGGTGGCCCCGGGACGTCGGCCCGAAGGCTGTACATGGGGGTCGTGAAATCCATGGCCCTCTATGGTGCACCAGTGTGGGATGATTCTCTGACCGGCCAGAACAGCGCGAATTTGCGAAGAGCACACAGAGCGATGGCGGTCAGAGTAATCAGAGGATACCGCACGGTATCGTACGAGGCGGCATGCGTACTGGCCGGGTCTCTGCCCTGGGACCTAGAGGCAAGGGCTCTTGCGGAGCTCTATCGATGGCGAGAGGAGGCTCTACGGAGAGGCAGGAGGCCGGCGCTGGAGGAGATCTCTCACCAGCGCCTGGAATACGTGCAGGTCATGGTGACGGAATGGGGCACAAGGCTGGAAAATGCTTCCGCAGGCCACTGGACGATACGGGCTCTTAGGCCAGTTCTGCCGGAGTGGCTCAATAGGAGGCACGGCTCTCTCACGTATCGAACGACGCAGGTACTCTCCGGACACGGGTGTTTCGGGGAGTACCTGTGTCGGATAGGGAGGGAGCCAACGCGGGAATGCCATCACTGCGGCTTTGAGCAAGACTCGGTATGGCATACGGTGGAAGAGTGTCCGGCGTGGGAGGAACCGCGCAGGACGTTAAGAGCGGTGATAGGCCACGACGTATCGTTGCCGGCCATTGCAAGGGCGATAGTGGAGGATGAGAGGCCGTGGACACAGTTCGTGACCTTCTGTGAAGAGGTGATGGCCCAAAAAGAGGCGGCCGAAAGGATCCGGGAGGTCACCACTGACCTACCGATGCGCCGAAGGAGGGCTAGGCGAAGGAGGGGGAGGGATGATCTCCGTCCTCCGTAAGGTGGCCGGGCAGCGGCCTGTGTTCGCTCGCCCATAACAGGCCTCGAGAAGGAAGGTAGAAGGAGAGGACTGGCAAAGAGCCTAGAAGATGGAGGCCGCAAGGCCAGCGCAGACAGAGGGACGGATGTACTGCAACTGCATTTCCCGTACTCTGTCCGAAATGTGATGCGTTCGGCAGTCTCCCAGTGGTGGGTTTAGTGGGTAGGGCCAGGCAGTCGCCGGCGAGCCCCACATAACCCCATTCGGGGGTATGCGTAAGTGCATTCCCACCACTTAAAAAAAAAAAAAAAAAAAAAAAAAAAAAAAAGGTTAGGTTAGGTTAGGTTAGGTTGTGTCGTTCATGTAGGGTGTGTGTCGTTCATGTAGGGTGTTGGAGTGCATTTACGACAAAAGTGACCAGAACCTTTCTTTTGCGTCTCGCCGAGATAGGATTACTGGTGCTTTCGGATTGGGTCTAGGACTTGTAGTTTTGAAGATATCTCGATTTTAGGTTTTGGATGATTTCGTTGCTGTTAGTATTATAATAGACATCGAAATCGTCCAAGACCGGTAAGTCGGGGTATCGGCAGGGCTACCAGTCCTATCAGGGGTGATGGAGCTTGACTCCGAGCCTCCAGGGGGGGTTATGGGTGGCCGGCTTCGGCCGCGGAAGGGGGGGGAAACCGGTTCTGCTCCGGTAGTTAGGGCGGAAATTGGGTTGGCGAGTTCGGCGTCGAATTCTGACGGTTTGGTGCCGTGTTCTGTAGTTTTGGGTGGTAAGGGTATGGGTTTCATCCCCACTCCCATAAATTTAGGTCAGGGGGGGCAAGAACGCCCCAAAAGGTCGCGTCCGCCGTCTTTGGACAGCGGATCGGAGACGGAGACCGAGGCCTCCGTAAAACGAAGGGGTTTGTCGGTGGAGAGCGGAGCGGAGTCCCCGAGCATTGGTTCGCGCTCGCGCGACAGCTCGGTGGAAAGTGTTCGGACCTCAAAGGGGCTCCGACTCACTTTTCTCAAGCCGCGCCCACCGAAAGACGGGGAAGGGGGGAAAGTCTCGGTCGTACCGGCGGGCAAAAACTATTGCTCGCTGGAGGTCCGGGACACGCGCCAGGACGCGCAGGAGTTGAGGAGGATGGCCGGCGCAAGCATGGCGGCCATCAAAGATGTCGCCCAGAAGTCAGGGAACTTAAAGGGCACGCACGTGCGGGCCCTAAACGACGCCGTGACCGCACTGGGCGACATCGTCGATGCTCTCACGGCCAGGAACCAGTCCGATGAACTGAGGCGCGCATGGGCCGACAACACCCGGCTGAGACGGGAAGTCGAACTCATGCGCGAGGAGAGTAAGGCCTTCAGAGCCGAGTTCGCGGCCATGAAGAAGGACGCGTCGATGGCCAAGAAGGCGTCAAAGACGTCGACTTTCGCCGGCTCCTCCATGTCTCCGGAAGAGATGTTGGAGGAGCTGAAGGCGTACATCGCCTCCACTGTGGGGGCGATGGTGAACGCCCGGGTCGATGCCCGGATCGATGGTATCGACCACCGTCTCCTGCCGGAGAAGGTAATCCGCCCGCCTCTAGCGGCGGATAGGAAGAGAGCTGCGCAGGAGCAGCCGGTGGCAGCCCCCCGGGCTTCCCAACCGGTGCCCTCTGAGCCCTCTCAGCCCGCCCAGAGCAAGGGCAAGGGAAAGGGCAAGGGGAAGGGAAAGGGCAAAGGGAAGGCAACGCCTCCCACTTCCGTGCCCCCCCCTCCTCCCGCGCCTCCCGCGGTGAATGCACCACCGGTGGAACCGGTCGCTGGGCCATCTCAGGCACCGGACACTTGGGCCACGGTGGTGAAGAAGGGTAAAGGGAAGGGGAAGGCAAAGTCTCCCCCCTCCGCTACAACCAAGGCTGCGCCGACGCCCGCTCCACGGGCTCGGACTACTTCGGCTGCCGCGCCGGCCAAGGCCAGCAAGGCCAAGCCGAAGTTGAGGGAGGCAGACAGTGTCGCGGTGGTGGTCACCCTGCAGCCGGAGGCGGCTGCCAAAGGGGTGACCTACAGCGAGGTGCTCAAGCACGCTCGGGAGGCGGTCGACTTGGCCGAGATTGGTATCGGTCCCGGCCTAGGCATCCGCCGCGCGGCGACGGGTGCCAGAATCATCGAGGTGCCCAAGGCACTAGGAAAGGAGAAGGCCGATGCGCTAGCCACTAAGCTGCGCTCGGCACTCGATGGAGTGGCCAGCGTCGCACGCCCCACCAAATGCGCGGACATTCGCGTGGTGGGGCTCGACGACTCGGCCACCAAAGAGATGGTGGCCGCCGCTGTTGCCAAGACCGGAGCCTGCTCAATCGAGGAGGTGAAGGTCATGGCCATCAACGAGGGCCCGGGTGGACTGGGCACCTGCTTTGCAGTGTGCCCAATCGCTGCGGCTAAGGCCGTAGCGGCGGCGGGAAGGATCCTGGTCGGGTGGACCTCGGCCAGGGTCCAGGTTATGGAACGGCGCCCCATGCGCTGCCACAGATGCATGGGGTTGGGCCACACACTGCAGAGGTGTCCCTCAAAGGCTGACCGGAGCAACCTTTGCTACCGGTGCGGCGAGGAGGGACACCGTGGCGCCAATTGCGCAGTGAAAAAGGTTCACTGCGCAATCTGCGCAGAGATGGGACGGCCATCAGGCCATATCATGGGGGGGAGGAACTGTTCCCCCCCCGCTACGAAGGGAAAAGGTGAAACGGGGGCCTGGACCACCCCCGTCGCCTCCACCAGGGATGGGCGCCCACAGCAGGCGCAGATGGACTTTGAGGTGTCACAATGAGTACAAGACACCTCAAAGTCCTGCAGGGTAACCTCAACCACGCCGCCGGGGCGCAAGATGTATTTTTGCAGTCCATGGCGGAGTGGGAGGTATCAGTGGGGGTGGCCGCCGAGCCGTACTACGTCCCCCCGCATCCTCATTGGGCGGGGGATTTGGACGGCACGGTGGCAGTGACGACCCTGGATGGGGACGGCCTACCCCTCTCAGTCAAAGAGAGGGGCTCTGGGTACGTGGTGGTGGCATTGGGAGAGTACACCCTAATCGGGGTGTACTTCTCCCCCAATCGTCCCCTGGTGGAGTTCGAGGTCTGGCTCGACTCCATCAGGGCGGCGATGGCAAGGCAGTCGTCGGGGGCAACAATTGTCCTCGGCGACTTTAATGCCAAGTCTGTGGCCTGGGGCAACCCGGCCACGGACCCGAGAGGGAGGGCAGTCCAGGTCTGGTCGATCCAGTCTGGGCTGTCCCTTCTAAACAGGGGGGCGGTGCACACCTGTGTGCGTTCGCGTGGGGGGTCCGTGGTGGATTTAACATTCGCCACCCCCGCGATCGCGCGCAGGGTGCATGGGTGGAAGGTGGAAGAGGACGTGGAGACACTCTCGGACCACAACTATATAAGGTTCGAGGTGTCTCCCCCTCTCCCTGATACCGCCCCCCCGAGGGGCCCGAGTCAGTTCCCGCGTTGGGCACTCGCCAAGCTCGACCGGGAGATGGCAAAGGAAGCGGCCATCATTGAGCAGTGGGCCGCCGACGCTGCCCCGGAAGAGCAGTGCCCGGATGCGCTGGCACTCCGCATGCGGCGGGCCCTAACCAGGGTCTGCAATGCGGCCATGCCCAGAGCGCGTCCGTGGCGCCGGAAGAGGGCCGTTTATTGGTGGTCCCCGGAGATTGCTCAACTCCGGGTGTCCGCTAATAGTGCCCGAAGGGCGTACGTCCGTTGCCGGCGCCGCAACGGACTCAATCCGGCCCTTGAGGAGGAGCTGCGGGGTCTTTACAAAGACGCGAAAAAGACCCTGCAGCTGGCCATTTGCCGGGCCAAGGCATTGGCCAGAGAGGAGATTCTGGCAGAGTTGGACCGGTACCCATGGGGAAGGCCCTACAGAGCGGCGCGCAAAAAGCTGCAAGCTCTGGGCCTCCCCGCTACCGAGTCTCTACCGCCGGATCTCCTCAGGCGGGTTGTGGGGGAGCTGTTCCCTAGCCCCCCGACCGTCGGGTCGGCTACCGGAGCGGGGACTTATGCCCCGTTCCTGATGTGCCCCCCGACGGAGGAAGTGGCGGTGGAGTCGCCGCCCCTCGTCACTGACGGGGAAATGAAGGCGGTGCTCCACCGCATTAGGGGCGGTCGGAGGGCACCAGGCCCGGACGGCGTTCCGAGGCGAGTTTTGCACATCGCCTCGGAATACTTGGGGGTACAGCTGCGGGAGCTTTACGACTCGTGCATAAGCACGGGTCAATTCCCGCAGCTGTGGAAGGAGGGACGCCTGTGCCTCATCCCGAAGGCTGGTAGGCCGGCCGACTCGCCATCGGCGTATCGGCCCATTGTGTTGTTGGACGAGGCGGGTAAGCTGTTTGAGCGGGTTCTTGCTCTCCGCCTCGTCCATCATTTAGAGAGAACGGGGCCGAACTTGGCCGAGGTTCAGTACGGCTTCAGGGCGGGTCGGTCGACCCTCGACGCCCTGAAGTCGTTAAAAGACCTCACACAGGAGGCTACTCAAAGAGGGGAATGCGTGCTGGCGGTCTCCCTTGACATTAAAAATGCCTTCAACAGTCTCCCATTCTGGGCAATTCTGGAGGCGCTCCGATATCACGGAGTGCCTCCTTACCTAGGGAGACTGTTGAGGTCTTATCTGGGAGACCGCACAGTGGTTTGGGAGGGAGGTGACGGCGCGGTGCACCGTCACAGGGTGGAGTGCGGGGTTCCACAAGGGTCGGTCTTAGGACCGATCCTGTGGAACCTAGGTTACAACTGGGTCCTGCGGGGCCCTCTCTTCCCGGGCATAGGGGTGTCGTGTTACGCCGACGACACCCTGGTCACAGCCCGGGGAGAGAGTTGGGATGAGGTGAAGTTCCGGTCGACCATCGCTGTGTCGGTTGTGGTCGATCGGATACAGAGCCTGGGCCTGAGGGTCTCCGTGGAGAAGACGGAGGCCCTCCTCTTTCAAGGCCCGAGGAGACGCCCGCCCAGGGGGGCGGAAATCGCCTTGTACGGCGAGCCCGTAACAGTAAAGGCCCAGATGAAATATCTGGGCCTAATCTTGGATGGGAGGTGGGACTTCGGGGCCCACTTTGCTCAGTTGGCCCCGAAGTTGGTCGCAGCCGCCGCCTCTCTTGCGCGGCTGCTGCCAAATCTGCAGGGACCGGGATCGAGGTGCCGTCGGCTGTACTCCAATGTCCTAAGGAGTATGGCCATGTACGGTGCCCCGATCTGGGTGGACGCCCTAAACGCCCGCAACAAGACCCTGCTGCATGGGCCGCAGCGGGTCATTGCAGTGCGGGCAATAAGGGCGTACCGCACGGTCTCTTGGACCGCGGCTACTCTCCTGGCGGCGGACCCGCCCTGGGAACTCCAAGCGGAGGTCCTAGCGGCGGTCCACCGCTACAGGGGGGACGAAAGAGCCCGCGGACACCGGCCCACAGTGGGCGAAATGCGCCGCGTGCGGGAATTGGCCCAGGACTCCCTACTGGAGCGCTGGGAGGAATTCCTTCTGTCGCCGGTCGCCGGTCGGGACACGGTGGCGGCAATCCGTCCCCACCTCTCCCCATGGGTGCATCGGCGACATGGGGAGTTGAGCTATAGGCTCACGCAGGTACTCTCCGGGCACGGGTGCTTTGGGGAGTACCTGCACAAGATTGCGGGCCGGGAAGCGACTCCGGCCTGCCACGAGTGCGGCGCGCCATCCGACACGGCGCGCCACACGTTGGTGGAGTGTGCCGCCTGGGGCCCCGAAAGGCGGGCCCTGGTGGCGGAAGTGGGTGGGGACCTCTCGCTGTCCGCCGTAATAGCGGCAATGCTGGACAGCGAGAGGAAGTGGGACGCTGTAGCCTCCTTCTGCGAAACTGTCATATCGCAGAAGGAGGCCAACGAAAGGGTCCGCGAGGCCAACGCCGCGGACCCGCGTCGGATGAGGAGACCGGGGGGGCGGAGGAGGCGCTATGCCCTACCTCCCCCTGTGCCGTGACAGGGCGGCCCTATGCCCCGTCGGGTCACAGTCGGGGACCCCAAAAGGGATCGCCCGACTGCGCGCGCCATGCTCCGGCGCGCGCGGCCCCTCCATTTTGCGAGAGGGGCCTGGGAGGGGGGCTGGGAGAAAATCTCCTAAGCCCCGGTACCGTGGGTGGGGGTCTGGGAGGGCCCTCGCCCATCAGCGGTAAGGTCTGGGGGGCGTCCTCACTTCCGGGGACGCCCTTTTCAGGGAGTGGGCCCGCGCCTTAATGCGGGCCCGGCGTCGGGGTGCCTGTAGTCGAATTCCTAGAGATCCTACGGCACCCCCTCAAGACGCGGACGGAAGTCGGTGTGTTTTTAGTGGGTAGGCCCCGCCCTTCAGGCGGGGAGAGCCCCACATAACCACCGGGAGCTACCTCCCATTCTCGGCTCCCGGTGGTATGCGATTTAACGCATTTTCACACCGTTAAAAAAAAAAAAAAAAAAAAAAAAAAAAAAAAAAAAAAAAAAAAAAAAAAAAAAAAAAAAAAAAAAAAAAAGGTTAGGTTAGGTTAGGTTAGGTTAGGTTAGGTTAGGTTAGGTTAGGTTAGGTTAGGTTAGGTTAGGTTAGGTTAGGTTAGGTTAGGTTAGGTTAGGTTAGGTTAGGTTAGGTTAGGTTAGGTTAGGTTAGGTTAGGTTAGGTTAGGTTAGGTTAGGTTAGGTTAGGTTAGGTTAGGTTAGGTTAGGTTAGGTTAGGTTAGGTTAGGTTAGGTTAGGTTAGGTTAGGTTAGGTTAGGTTAGGTTAGGTTAGGTTAGGTTAGGTTAGGTTAGGTTAGGTTAGGTTAGGTTAGGTTAGGTTAGGTTAGGTTAGGTTAGGTTAGGTTAGGTTAGGTTAGGTTAGGTTAGGTTAGGTTAGGTTAGGTTAGGTTAGGTTAGGTTAGGTTAGGTTAGGTTAGGTTAGGTTAGGTTAGGTTAGGTTAGGTTAGGTTAGGTTAGGTTAGGTTAGGTTAGGTTAGGTTAGGTTAGGTTAGGTTAGGTTAGGTTAGGTTAGGTTAGGTTAGGTTAGGTTAGGTTAGGTTAGGTTAGGTTAGGTTAGGTTAGGTTAGGTTAGGTTAGGTTAGGTTAGGTTAGGTTAGGTTAGGTTAGGTTAGGTTAGGTTAGGTTAGGTTAGGTTAGGTTAGGTTAGGTTAGGTTAGGTTAGGTTAGGTTAGGTTAGGTTAGGTTAGGTTAGGTTAGGTTAGGTTAGGTTAGGTTAGGTTAGGTTAGGTTAGGTTAGGTTAGGTTAGGTTAGGTTAGGTTAGGTTAGGTTAGGTTAGGTTAGGTTAGGTTAGGTTAGGTTAGGTTAGGTTAGGTTAGGTTAGGTTAGGTTAGGTTAGGTTAGGTTAGGTTAGGTTAGGTTAGGTTAGGTTAGGTTAGGTTAGGTTAGGTTAGGTTAGGTTAGGTTAGGTTAGGTTAGGTTAGGTTAGGTTAGGTTAGGTTAGGTTAGGTTAGGTTAGGTTAGGTTAGGTTAGGTTAGGTTAGGTTAGGTTAGGTTAGGTTAGGTTAGGTTAGGTTAGGTTAGGTTAGGTTAGGTTAGGTTAGGTTAGGTTAGGTTAGGTTAGGTTAGGTTAGGTTAGGTTAGGTTAGGTTAGGTTAGGTTAGGTTAGGTTAGGTTAGGTTAGGTTAGGTTAGGTTAGGTTAGGTTAGGTTAGGTTAGGTTAGGTTAGGTTAGGTTAGGTTAGGTTAGGTTAGGTTAGGTTAGGTTAGGTTAGGTTAGGTTAGGTTAGGTTAGGTTAGGTTAGGTTAGGTTAGGTTAGGTTAGGTTAGGTTAGGTTAGGTTAGGTTAGGTTAGGTTAGGTTAGGTTAGGTTAGGTTAGGTTAGGTTAGGTTAGGTTAGGTTAGGTTAGGTTAGGTTAGGTTAGGTTAGGTTAGGTTAGGTTAGGTTAGGTTAGGTTAGGTTAGGTTAGGTTAGGTTAGGTTAGGTTAGGTTAGGTTAGGTTAGGTTAGGTTAGGTTAGGTTAGGTTAGGTTAGGTTAGGTTAGGTTAGGTTAGGTTAGGTTAGGTTAGGTTAGGTTAGGTTAGGTTAGGTTAGGTTAGGTTAGGTTAGGTTAGGTTAGGTTAGGTTAGGTTAGGTTAGGTTAGGTTAGGTTAGGTTAGGTTAGGTTAGGTTAGGTTAGGTTAGGTTAGGTTAGGTTAGGTTAGGTTAGGTTAGGTTAGGTTAGGTTAGGTTAGGTTAGGTTAGGTTAGGTTAGGTTAGGTTAGGTTAGGTTAGGTTAGGTTAGGTTAGGTTAGGTTAGGTTAGGTTAGGTTAGGTTAGGTTAGGTTAGGTTAGGTTAGGTTAGGTTAGGTTAGGTTAGGTTAGGTTAGGTTAGGTTAGGTTAGGTTAGGTTAGGTTAGGTTAGGTTAGGTTAGGTTAGGTTAGGTTAGGTTAGGTTAGGTTAGGTTAGGTTAGGTTAGGTTAGGTTAGGTTAGGTTAGGTTAGGTTAGGTTAGGTTAGGTTAGGTTAGGTTAGGTTAGGTTAGGTTAGGTTAGGTTAGGTTAGGTTAGGTTAGGTTAGGTTAGGTTAGGTTAGGTTAGGTTAGGTTAGGTTAGGTTAGGTTAGGTTAGGTTAGGTTAGGTTAGGTTAGGTTAGGTTAGGTTAGGTTAGGTTAGGTTAGGTTAGGTTAGGTTAGGTTAGGTTAGGTTAGGTTAGGTTAGGTTAGGTTAGGTTAGGTTAGGTTAGGTTAGGTTAGGTTAGGTTAGGTTAGGTTAGGTTAGGTTAGGTTAGGTTAGGTTAGGTTAGGTTAGGTTAGGTTAGGTTAGGTTAGGTTAGGTTAGGTTAGGTTAGGTTAGGTTAGGTTAGGTTAGGTTAGGTTAGGTTAGGTTAGGTTAGGTTAGGTTAGGTTAGGTTAGGTTAGGTTAGGTTAGGTTAGGTTAGGTTAGGTTAGGTTAGGTTAGGTTAGGTTAGGTTAGGTTAGGTTAGGTTAGGTTAGGTTAGGTTAGGTTAGGTTAGGTTAGGTTAGGTTAGGTTAGGTTAGGTTAGGTTAGGTTAGGTTAGGTTAGGTTAGGTTAGGTTAGGTTAGGTTAGGTTAGGTTAGGTTAGGTTAGGTTAGGTTAGGTTAGGTTAGGTTAGGTTAGGTTAGGTTAGGTTAGGTTAGGTTAGGTTAGGTTAGGTTAGGTTAGGTTAGGTTAGGTTAGGTTAGGTTAGGTTAGGTTAGGTTAGGTTAGGTTAGGTTAGGTTAGGTTAGGTTAGGTTAGGTTAGGTTAGGTTAGGTTAGGTTAGGTTAGGTTAGGTTAGGTTAGGTTAGGTTAGGTTAGGTTAGGTTAGGTTAGGTTAGGTTAGGTTAGGTTAGGTTAGGTTAGGTTAGGTTAGGTTAGGTTAGGTTAGGTTAGGTTAGGTTAGGTTAGGTTAGGTTAGGTTAGGTTAGGTTAGGTTAGGTTAGGTTAGGTTAGGTTAGGTTAGGTTAGGTTAGGTTAGGTTAGGTTAGGTTAGGTTAGGTTAGGTTAGGTTAGGTTAGGTTAGGTTAGGTTAGGTTAGGTTAGGTTAGGTTAGGTTAGGTTAGGTTAGGTTAGGTTAGGTTAGGTTAGGTTAGGTTAGGTTAGGTTAGGTTAGGTTAGGTTAGGTTAGGTTAGGTTAGGTTAGGTTAGGTTAGGTTAGGTTAGGTTAGGTTAGGTTAGGTTAGGTTAGGTTAGGTTAGGTTAGGTTAGGTTAGGTTAGGTTAGGTTAGGTTAGGTTAGGTTAGGTTAGGTTAGGTTAGGTTAGGTTAGGTTAGGTTAGGTTAGGTTAGGTTAGGTTAGGTTAGGTTAGGTTAGGTTAGGTTAGGTTAGGTTAGGTTAGGTTAGGTTAGGTTAGGTTAGGTTAGGTTAGGTTAGGTTAGGTTAGGTTAGGTTAGGTTAGGTTAGGTTAGGTTAGGTTAGGTTAGGTTAGGTTAGGTTAGGTTAGGTTAGGTTAGGTTAGGTTAGGTTAGGTTAGGTTAGGTTAGGTTAGGTTAGGTTAGGTTAGGTTAGGTTAGGTTAGGTTAGGTTAGGTTAGGTTAGGTTAGGTTAGGTTAGGTTAGGTTAGGTTAGGTTAGGTTAGGTTAGGTTAGGTTAGGTTAGGTTAGGTTAGGTTAGGTTAGGTTAGGTTAGGTTAGGTTAGGTTAGGTTAGGTTAGGTTAGGTTAGGTTAGGTTAGGTTAGGTTAGGTTAGGTTAGGTTAGGTTAGGTTAGGTTAGGTTAGGTTAGGTTAGGTTAGGTTAGGTTAGGTTAGGTTAGGTTAGGTTAGGTTAGGTTAGGTTAGGTTAGGTTAGGTTAGGTTAGGTTAGGTTAGGTTAGGTTAGGTTAGGTTAGGTTAGGTTAGGTTAGGTTAGGTTAGGTTAGGTTAGGTTAGGTTAGGTTAGGTTAGGTTAGGTTAGGTTAGGTTAGGTTAGGTTAGGTTAGGTTAGGTTAGGTTAGGTTAGGTTAGGTTAGGTTAGGTTAGGTTAGGTTAGGTTAGGTTAGGTTAGGTTAGGTTAGGTTAGGTTAGGTTAGGTTAGGTTAGGTTAGGTTAGGTTAGGTTAGGTTAGGTTAGGTTAGGTTAGGTTAGGTTAGGTTAGGTTAGGTTAGGTTAGGTTAGGTTAGGTTAGGTTAGGTTAGGTTAGGTTAGGTTAGGTTAGGTTAGGTTAGGTTAGGTTAGGTTAGGTTAGGTTAGGTTAGGTTAGGTTAGGTTAGGTTAGGTTAGGTTAGGTTAGGTTAGGTTAGGTTAGGTTAGGTTAGGTTAGGTTAGGTTAGGTTAGGTTAGGTTAGGTTAGGTTAGGTTAGGTTAGGTTAGGTTAGGTTAGGTTAGGTTAGGTTAGGTTAGGTTAGGTTAGGTTAGGTTAGGTTAGGTTAGGTTAGGTTAGGTTAGGTTAGGTTAGGTTAGGTTAGGTTAGGTTAGGTTAGGTTAGGTTAGGTTAGGTTAGGTTAGGTTAGGTTAGGTTAGGTTAGGTTAGGTTAGGTTAGGTTAGGTTAGGTTAGGTTAGGTTAGGTTAGGTTAGGTTAGGTTAGGTTAGGTTAGGTTAGGTTAGGTTAGGTTAGGTTAGGTTAGGTTAGGTTAGGTTAGGTTAGGTTAGGTTAGGTTAGGTTAGGTTAGGTTAGGTTAGGTTAGGTTAGGTTAGGTTAGGTTAGGTTAGGTTAGGTTAGGTTAGGTTAGGTTAGGTTAGGTTAGGTTAGGTTAGGTTAGGTTAGGTTAGGTTAGGTTAGGTTAGGTTAGGTTAGGTTAGGTTAGGTTAGGTTAGGTTAGGTTAGGTTAGGTTAGGTTAGGTTAGGTTAGGTTAGGTTAGGTTAGGTTAGGTTAGGTTAGGTTAGGTTAGGTTAGGTTAGGTTAGGTTAGGTTAGGTTAGGTTAGGTTAGGTTAGGTTAGGTTAGGTTAGGTTAGGTTAGGTTAGGTTAGGTTAGGTTAGGTTAGGTTAGGTTAGGTTAGGTTAGGTTAGGTTAGGTTAGGTTAGGTTAGGTTAGGTTAGGTTAGGTTAGGTTAGGTTAGGTTAGGTTAGGTTAGGTTAGGTTAGGTTAGGTTAGGTTAGGTTAGGTTAGGTTAGGTTAGGTTAGGTTAGGTTAGGTTAGGTTAGGTTAGGTTAGGTTAGGTTAGGTTAGGTTAGGTTAGGTTAGGTTAGGTTAGGTTAGGTTAGGTTAGGTTAGGTTAGGTTAGGTTAGGTTAGGTTAGGTTAGGTTAGGTTAGGTTAGGTTAGGTTAGGTTAGGTTAGGTTAGGTTAGGTTAGGTTAGGTTAGGTTAGGTTAGGTTAGGTTAGGTTAGGTTAGGTTAGGTTAGGTTAGGTTAGGTTAGGTTAGGTTAGGTTAGGTTAGGTTAGGTTAGGTTAGGTTAGGTTAGGTTAGGTTAGGTTAGGTTAGGTTAGGTTAGGTTAGGTTAGGTTAGGTTAGGTTAGGTTAGGTTAGGTTAGGTTAGGTTAGGTTAGGTTAGGTTAGGTTAGGTTAGGTTAGGTTAGGTTAGGTTAGGTTAGGTTAGGTTAGGTTAGGTTAGGTTAGGTTAGGTTAGGTTAGGTTAGGTTAGGTTAGGTTAGGTTAGGTTAGGTTAGGTTAGGTTAGGTTAGGTTAGGTTAGGTTAGGTTAGGTTAGGTTAGGTTAGGTTAGGTTAGGTTAGGTTAGGTTAGGTTAGGTTAGGTTAGGTTAGGTTAGGTTAGGTTAGGTTAGGTTAGGTTAGGTTAGGTTAGGTTAGGTTAGGTTAGGTTAGGTTAGGTTAGGTTAGGTTAGGTTAGGTTAGGTTAGGTTAGGTTAGGTTAGGTTAGGTTAGGTTAGGTTAGGTTAGGTTAGGTTAGGTTAGGTTAGGTTAGGTTAGGTTAGGTTAGGTTAGGTTAGGTTAGGTTAGGTTAGGTTAGGTTAGGTTAGGTTAGGTTAGGTTAGGTTAGGTTAGGTTAGGTTAGGTTAGGTTAGGTTAGGTTAGGTTAGGTTAGGTTAGGTTAGGTTAGGTTAGGTTAGGTTAGGTTAGGTTAGGTTAGGTTAGGTTAGGTTAGGTTAGGTTAGGTTAGGTTAGGTTAGGTTAGGTTAGGTTAGGTTAGGTTAGGTTAGGTTAGGTTAGGTTAGGTTAGGTTAGGTTAGGTTAGGTTAGGTTAGGTTAGGTTAGGTTAGGTTAGGTTAGGTTAGGTTAGGTTAGGTTAGGTTAGGTTAGGTTAGGTTAGGTTAGGTTAGGTTAGGTTAGGTTAGGTTAGGTTAGGTTAGGTTAGGTTAGGTTAGGTTAGGTTAGGTTAGGTTAGGTTAGGTTAGGTTAGGTTAGGTTAGGTTAGGTTAGGTTAGGTTAGGTTAGGTTAGGTTAGGTTAGGTTAGGTTAGGTTAGGTTAGGTTAGGTTAGGTTAGGTTAGGTTAGGTTAGGTTAGGTTAGGTTAGGTTAGGTTAGGTTAGGTTAGGTTAGGTTAGGTTAGGTTAGGTTAGGTTAGGTTAGGTTAGGTTAGGTTAGGTTAGGTTAGGTTAGGTTAGGTTAGGTTAGGTTAGGTTAGGTTAGGTTAGGTTAGGTTAGGTTAGGTTAGGTTAGGTTAGGTTAGGTTAGGTTAGGTTAGGTTAGGTTAGGTTAGGTTAGGTTAGGTTAGGTTAGGTTAGGTTAGGTTAGGTTAGGTTAGGTTAGGTTAGGTTAGGTTAGGTTAGGTTAGGTTAGGTTAGGTTAGGTTAGGTTAGGTTAGGTTAGGTTAGGTTAGGTTAGGTTAGGTTAGGTTAGGTTAGGTTAGGTTAGGTTAGGTTAGGTTAGGTTAGGTTAGGTTAGGTTAGGTTAGGTTAGGTTAGGTTAGGTTAGGTTAGGTTAGGTTAGGTTAGGTTAGGTTAGGTTAGGTTAGGTTAGGTTAGGTTAGGTTAGGTTAGGTTAGGTTAGGTTAGGTTAGGTTAGGTTAGGTTAGGTTAGGTTAGGTTAGGTTAGGTTAGGTTAGGTTAGGTTAGGTTAGGTTAGGTTAGGTTAGGTTAGGTTAGGTTAGGTTAGGTTAGGTTAGGTTAGGTTAGGTTAGGTTAGGTTAGGTTAGGTTAGGTTAGGTTAGGTTAGGTTAGGTTAGGTTAGGTTAGGTTAGGTTAGGTTAGGTTAGGTTAGGTTAGGTTAGGTTAGGTTAGGTTAGGTTAGGTTAGGTTAGGTTAGGTTAGGTTAGGTTAGGTTAGGTTAGGTTAGGTTAGGTTAGGTTAGGTTAGGTTAGGTTAGGTTAGGTTAGGTTAGGTTAGGTTAGGTTAGGTTAGGTTAGGTTAGGTTAGGTTAGGTTAGGTTAGGTTAGGTTAGGTTAGGTTAGGTTAGGTTAGGTTAGGTTAGGTTAGGTTAGGTTAGGTTAGGTTAGGTTAGGTTAGGTTAGGTTAGGTTAGGTTAGGTTAGGTTAGGTTAGGTTAGGTTAGGTTAGGTTAGGTTAGGTTAGGTTAGGTTAGGTTAGGTTAGGTTAGGTTAGGTTAGGTTAGGTTAGGTTAGGTTAGGTTAGGTTAGGTTAGGTTAGGTTAGGTTAGGTTAGGTTAGGTTAGGTTAGGTTAGGTTAGGTTAGGTTAGGTTAGGTTAGGTTAGGTTAGGTTAGGTTAGGTTAGGTTAGGTTAGGTTAGGTTAGGTTAGGTTAGGTTAGGTTAGGTTAGGTTAGGTTAGGTTAGGTTAGGTTAGGTTAGGTTAGGTTAGGTTAGGTTAGGTTAGGTTAGGTTAGGTTAGGTTAGGTTAGGTTAGGTTAGGTTAGGTTAGGTTAGGTTAGGTTAGGTTAGGTTAGGTTAGGTTAGGTTAGGTTAGGTTAGGTTAGGTTAGGTTAGGTTAGGTTAGGTTAGGTTAGGTTAGGTTAGGTTAGGTTAGGTTAGGTTAGGTTAGGTTAGGTTAGGTTAGGTTAGGTTAGGTTAGGTTAGGTTAGGTTAGGTTAGGTTAGGTTAGGTTAGGTTAGGTTAGGTTAGGTTAGGTTAGGTTAGGTTAGGTTAGGTTAGGTTAGGTTAGGTTAGGTTAGGTTAGGTTAGGTTAGGTTAGGTTAGGTTAGGTTAGGTTAGGTTAGGTTAGGTTAGGTTAGGTTAGGTTAGGTTAGGTTAGGTTAGGTTAGGTTAGGTTAGGTTAGGTTAGGTTAGGTTAGGTTAGGTTAGGTTAGGTTAGGTTAGGTTAGGTTAGGTTAGGTTAGGTTAGGTTAGGTTAGGTTAGGTTAGGTTAGGTTAGGTTAGGTTAGGTTAGGTTAGGTTAGGTTAGGTTAGGTTAGGTTAGGTTAGGTTAGGTTAGGTTAGGTTAGGTTAGGTTAGGTTAGGTTAGGTTAGGTTAGGTTAGGTTAGGTTAGGTTAGGTTAGGTTAGGTTAGGTTAGGTTAGGTTAGGTTAGGTTAGGTTAGGTTAGGTTAGGTTAGGTTAGGTTAGGTTAGGTTAGGTTAGGTTAGGTTAGGTTAGGTTAGGTTAGGTTAGGTTAGGTTAGGTTAGGTTAGGTTAGGTTAGGTTAGGTTAGGTTAGGTTAGGTTAGGTTAGGTTAGGTTAGGTTAGGTTAGGTTAGGTTAGGTTAGGTTAGGTTAGGTTAGGTTAGGTTAGGTTAGGTTAGGTTAGGTTAGGTTAGGTTAGGTTAGGTTAGGTTAGGTTAGGTTAGGTTAGGTTAGGTTAGGTTAGGTTAGGTTAGGTTAGGTTAGGTTAGGTTAGGTTAGGTTAGGTTAGGTTAGGTTAGGTTAGGTTAGGTTAGGTTAGGTTAGGTTAGGTTAGGTTAGGTTAGGTTAGGTTAGGTTAGGTTAGGTTAGGTTAGGTTAGGTTAGGTTAGGTTAGGTTAGGTTAGGTTAGGTTAGGTTAGGTTAGGTTAGGTTAGGTTAGGTTAGGTTAGGTTAGGTTAGGTTAGGTTAGGTTAGGTTAGGTTAGGTTAGGTTAGGTTAGGTTAGGTTAGGTTAGGTTAGGTTAGGTTAGGTTAGGTTAGGTTAGGTTAGGTTAGGTTAGGTTAGGTTAGGTTAGGTTAGGTTAGGTTAGGTTAGGTTAGGTTAGGTTAGGTTAGGTTAGGTTAGGTTAGGTTAGGTTAGGTTAGGTTAGGTTAGGTTAGGTTAGGTTAGGTTAGGTTAGGTTAGGTTAGGTTAGGTTAGGTTAGGTTAGGTTAGGTTAGGTTAGGTTAGGTTAGGTTAGGTTAGGTTAGGTTAGGTTAGGTTAGGTTAGGTTAGGTTAGGTTAGGTTAGGTTAGGTTAGGTTAGGTTAGGTTAGGTTAGGTTAGGTTAGGTTAGGTTAGGTTAGGTTAGGTTAGGTTAGGTTAGGTTAGGTTAGGTTAGGTTAGGTTAGGTTAGGTTAGGTTAGGTTAGGTTAGGTTAGGTTAGGTTAGGTTAGGTTAGGTTAGGTTAGGTTAGGTTAGGTTAGGTTAGGTTAGGTTAGGTTAGGTTAGGTTAGGTTAGGTTAGGTTAGGTTAGGTTAGGTTAGGTTAGGTTAGGTTAGGTTAGGTTAGGTTAGGTTAGGTTAGGTTAGGTTAGGTTAGGTTAGGTTAGGTTAGGTTAGGTTAGGTTAGGTTAGGTTAGGTTAGGTTAGGTTAGGTTAGGTTAGGTTAGGTTAGGTTAGGTTAGGTTAGGTTAGGTTAGGTTAGGTTAGGTTAGGTTAGGTTAGGTTAGGTTAGGTTAGGTTAGGTTAGGTTAGGTTAGGTTAGGTTAGGTTAGGTTAGGTTAGGTTAGGTTAGGTTAGGTTAGGTTAGGTTAGGTTAGGTTAGGTTAGGTTAGGTTAGGTTAGGTTAGGTTAGGTTAGGTTAGGTTAGGTTAGGTTAGGTTAGGTTAGGTTAGGTTAGGTTAGGTTAGGTTAGGTTAGGTTAGGTTAGGTTAGGTTAGGTTAGGTTAGGTTAGGTTAGGTTAGGTTAGGTTAGGTTAGGTTAGGTTAGGTTAGGTTAGGTTAGGTTAGGTTAGGTTAGGTTAGGTTAGGTTAGGTTAGGTTAGGTTAGGTTAGGTTAGGTTAGGTTAGGTTAGGTTAGGTTAGGTTAGGTTAGGTTAGGTTAGGTTAGGTTAGGTTAGGTTAGGTTAGGTTAGGTTAGGTTAGGTTAGGTTAGGTTAGGTTAGGTTAGGTTAGGTTAGGTTAGGTTAGGTTAGGTTAGGTTAGGTTAGGTTAGGTTAGGTTAGGTTAGGTTAGGTTAGGTTAGGTTAGGTTAGGTTAGGTTAGGTTAGGTTAGGTTAGGTTAGGTTAGGTTAGGTTAGGTTAGGTTAGGTTAGGTTAGGTTAGGTTAGGTTAGGTTAGGTTAGGTTAGGTTAGGTTAGGTTAGGTTAGGTTAGGTTAGGTTAGGTTAGGTTAGGTTAGGTTAGGTTAGGTTAGGTTAGGTTAGGTTAGGTTAGGTTAGGTTAGGTTAGGTTAGGTTAGGTTAGGTTAGGTTAGGTTAGGTTAGGTTAGGTTAGGTTAGGTTAGGTTAGGTTAGGTTAGGTTAGGTTAGGTTAGGTTAGGTTAGGTTAGGTTAGGTTAGGTTAGGTTAGGTTAGGTTAGGTTAGGTTAGGTTAGGTTAGGTTAGGTTAGGTTAGGTTAGGTTAGGTTAGGTTAGGTTAGGTTAGGTTAGGTTAGGTTAGGTTAGGTTAGGTTAGGTTAGGTTAGGTTAGGTTAGGTTAGGTTAGGTTAGGTTAGGTTAGGTTAGGTTAGGTTAGGTTAGGTTAGGTTAGGTTAGGTTAGGTTAGGTTAGGTTAGGTTAGGTTAGGTTAGGTTAGGTTAGGTTAGGTTAGGTTAGGTTAGGTTAGGTTAGGTTAGGTTAGGTTAGGTTAGGTTAGGTTAGGTTAGGTTAGGTTAGGTTAGGTTAGGTTAGGTTAGGTTAGGTTAGGTTAGGTTAGGTTAGGTTAGGTTAGGTTAGGTTAGGTTAGGTTAGGTTAGGTTAGGTTAGGTTAGGTTAGGTTAGGTTAGGTTAGGTTAGGTTAGGTTAGGTTAGGTTAGGTTAGGTTAGGTTAGGTTAGGTTAGGTTAGGTTAGGTTAGGTTAGGTTAGGTTAGGTTAGGTTAGGTTAGGTTAGGTTAGGTTAGGTTAGGTTAGGTTAGGTTAGGTTAGGTTAGGTTAGGTCTAGGTTAGGTTAGGTTAGGTTAGGTTAGGTTAGGTTAGGTTAGGTTAGGTTAGGTTAGGTTAGGTTAGGTTAGGTTAGGTTAGGTTAGGTTAGGTTAGGTTAGGTTAGGTTAGGTTAGGTTAGGTTAGGTTAGGTTAGGTTAGGTTAGGTTAGGTTAGGTTAGGTTAGGTTAGGTTAGGTTAGGTTAGGTTAGGTTAGGTTAGGTTAGGTTAGGTTAGGTTAGGTTAGGTTAGGTTAGGTTAGGTTAGGTTAGGTTAGGTTAGGTTAGGTTAGGTTAGGTTAGGTTAGGTTAGGTTAGGTTAGGTTAGGTTAGGTTAGGTTAGGTTAGGTTAGGTTAGGTTAGGTTAGGTTAGGTTAGGTTAGGTTAGGTTAGGTTAGGTTAGGTTAGGTTAGGTTAGGTTAGGTTAGGTTAGGTTAGGTTAGGTTAGGTTAGGTTAGGTTAGGTTAGGTTAGGTTAGGTTAGGTTAGGTTAGGTTAGGTTAGGTTAGGTTAGGTTAGGTTAGGTTAGGTTAGGTTAGGTTAGGTTAGGTTAGGTTAGGTTAGTTAGGTTAGGTTAGGTTAGGTTAGGTTAGGTTAGGTTAGGTTAGGTTAGGTTAGGTTAGGTTAGGTTAGGTTAGGTTAGGTTAGGTTAGGTTAGGTTAGGTTAGGTTAGGTTAGGTTAGGTTAGGTTAGGTTAGGTTAGGTTAGGTTAGGTTAGGTTAGGTTAGGTTAGGTTAGGTTAGGTTAGGTTAGGTTAGGTTAGGTTAGGTTAGGTTAGGTTAGGTTAGGTTAGGTTAGGTTAGGTTAGGTTAGGTTAGGTTAGGTTAGGTTAGGTTAGGTTAGGTTAGGTTAGGTTAGGTTAGGTTAGGTTAGGTTAGGTTAGGTTAGGTTAGGTTAGGTTAGGTTAGGTTAGGTTAGGTTAGGTTAGGTTAGGTTAGGTTAGGTTAGGTTAGGTTAGGTTAGGTTAGGTTAGGTTAGGTTAGGTTAGGTTAGGTTAGGTTAGGTTAGGTTAGGTTAGGTTAGGTTAGGTTAGGTTAGGTTAGGTTAGGTTAGGTTAGGTTAGGTTAGGTTAGGTTAGGTTAGGTTAGGTTAGGTTAGGTTAGGTTAGGTTAGGTTAGGTTAGGTTAGGTTAGGTTAGGTTAGGTTAGGTTAGGTTAGGTTAGGTTAGGTTAGGTTAGGTTAGGTTAGGTTAGGTTAGGTTAGGTTAGGTTAGGTTAGGTTAGGTTAGGTTAGGTTAGGTTAGGTTAGGTTAGGTTAGGTTAGGTTAGGTTAGGTTAGGTTAGGTTAGGTTAGGTTAGGTTAGGTTAGGTTAGGTTAGGTTAGGTTAGGTTAGGTTAGGTTAGGTTAGGTTAGGTTAGGTTAGGTTAGGTTAGGTTAGGTTAGGTTAGGTTAGGTTAGGTTAGGTTAGGTTAGGTTAGGTTAGGTTAGGTTAGGTTAGGTTAGGTTAGGTTAGGTTAGGTTAGGTTAGGTTAGGTTAGGTTAGGTTAGGTTAGGTTAGGTTAGGTTAGGTTAGGTTAGGTTAGGTTAGGTTAGGTTAGGTTAGGTTAGGTTAGGTTAGGTTAGGTTAGGTTAGGTTAGGTTAGGTTAGGTTAGGTTAGGTTAGGTTAGGTTAGGTTAGGTTAGGTTAGGTTAGGTTAGGTTAGGTTAGGTTAGGTTAGGTTAGGTTAGGTTAGGTTAGGTTAGGTTAGGTTAGGTTAGGTTAGGTTAGGTTAGGTTAGGTTAGGTTAGGTTAGGTTAGGTTAGGTTAGGTTAGGTTAGGTTAGGTTAGGTTATGTTAGGTTAGGTTAGGTTAGGTTAGGTTAGGTTAGGTTAGGTTAGGTTAGGTTAGGTTAGGTTAGGTTAGGTTAGGTTAGGTTAGGTTAGGTTAGGTTAGGTTAGGTTAGGTTAGGTTAGGTTAGGTTAGGTTAGGTTAGGTTAGGTTAGGTTAGGTTAGGTTAGGTTAGGTTAGGTTAGGTTAGGTTAGGTTAGGTTAGGTTAGGTTAGGTTAGGTTAGGTTAGGTTAGGTTAGGTTAGGTTAGGTTAGGTTAGGTTAGGTTAGGTTAGGTTAGGTTAGGTTAGGTTAGGTTAGGTTAGGTTAGGTTAGGTTAGGTTAGGTTAGGTTAGGTTAGGTTAGGTTAGGTTAGGTTAGGTTAGGTTAGGTTAGGT
>CAUEGM010000008.1:0-18908 GCA_958496195.1 Timandra comae
CAGCGCGAAAATACGAAATTATAATTTTCGCCAGCATACGGATATATGGCCCCAACTCGGCTCGAAATTTGCTCAAAAACTTAGTGTTTCAAAGCCGGTTTTAAGTGTGCGGAATCGATTAGGCATATCAAGACTATGCAAAATCCGTTAAAACAGCGCGAAAATACGAAATTACAATTTTCGCCCACATACGGCCATATGGCTCCAACTCGGCTCGAAATTCGCCCAAAAACTTAGTGTTCCAAATCCGGTTTTAAGTGCGCGCAATCGATTAGGCACATCATAACTATATAAAATCCGTTAAAACAGCGCAAAAAAACGAAATTATAATTATCGCCTAAATTCGGTCAATGGCCGCCTACTCCGCCCAACTAGGCTCGAAATTCGCCAAAAAACTATATGTTCCAAATCTAGTTTAAAGTGTGCGGAATCGATTAGGCATATCAAAACTATACAAAATCCGTTAAAACAGCGCGAAAATACGAAATTACAATTTTCGCCCACATATGGCCATATGGCCCCAACTCGGCTCGAAATTCGCCCAAAAACTTAGTGTTCCAAATCCGGTTTTAAGTGTGCGGAATCGATTAGGCATATCAAAACTATGCAAAATCCGTTAAAACAGCGCGAAAATACGAAATTATAATTTTCGCCCACATACGGCCATATGGCCCCAACTCGGCTCGAAATTCGCCCAAAAACTTAGTGTTCCAAATCCGGTTTTAAGTGTGCGGAATCGATTAGGCATATCAAAACTATACAAAATCCGTTAAAAAAGCGCGAAAATACGAAATTATAATTTTCGCCCACATACGGCCATATGGCCCCAACTCGGCTCGAAATTCGCCCAAAAACTTAGTGTTCCAAGTAGGATATTATTGGGCATTCTACCCCACCTGCCGTTCCTACGTCTCACTCCGTTCGCCTTCGTCACTTTCGGTGTGGTAAAATGCCCAATAATATCGTATGGAGTAGGAGCCGTTCAATATTTCCGTTTTAAAACTTGATTTACTTACTTGTTGTACTCCGCTCGCCTTCTTCTTATAATATAAAACAACACATCACACAACACATATAACTTATCGCACATATTTCTTCTACTAATGGAACTATACGAGCATAATAAACTAAAATTCAGGACAGATTGTCTCATGTCTCTTCACAGAGCAAGAAATAGCATGCACCTACAGACACATGCACATTCTATTTCTATGACGCCAGATTGCGCACCAAGGACATCCAAATTTTAATGTAATTAACTCATACAGTCGACACTAGCTTACATGTTAACAAATAAGGGTGCTTGCTGCTTGAACCGCTAACCTAAAATTCAGGACAGATTGTCTCATGTCTCTTCACAGAGCAAGAAATAGCATGCACCTACAGACACATGCACATTCTATTTCTATGACGCCAGATTGCGCACCAAGGACATCTGAACTTTAGGATACCGTAAACATTAAACTAACATTTGGGACAGATTGTCTCATGTCTCTTCACAGAGCAAGAAATAGGTACACCCAAAGGCACACACACATTCTCTTTCTATGGTCCCAGATTGGACACCAATGACATCCAAATATTAATTTAATTAATTCATTCAACTAACACTACCTTAGACGTGAACAAACAACTACCTACTGGTTGCTCTGCTGTTACTTACTTGTTGCGTTGTTTTATTAAGATACTTTCACACTCATACAATCGCCTTCGAAACGGTTCGTGCGCCGCCACCATCCCGTGCTCGCACGTGGCGCAGTATTTTATTTTATTAATCTTAGGTAAACTTACGGCTAGATTCATGTATATAAAAATGAAAAAGCGGTTACAAACAGAAATTTACTAGTTTCCACAAATAAAAACACATGTTTTGTTATCTAGCTACAACACATAAATTTAATTAAAAACATATCATTTAAGATTCGCTTGAGTTTAGTCAAAGAAGTATCAAACACATCTATATCAATAGATTTAACTACTTGCTCTAAATAAATATGATAAGAAAATTAAATAAGATATCAATATGTATAGTGTAAATGAATCTTTAGAGTCTCAAAGACTGCAAAATTGCATTATAGGTAAATTTGCGATATCCGAACTTTATTATACGACCACCTGTATGTATGAGATTTCGTTTTATTAAGATGCTTTCACACTTATACAATCTTAGGTAAACTTACGGCTAGATTCATGGAAGTATATAAAAATGAAAAAGCGGTTACAAACAGAAATTAACTAGTTTCCACAAATAAATATTAAATTATGAACAGTTGCAAATATGTTTCCCGTAGACAGTACTTACATATAAAAACACATGTTTTGTTATCTAGCTATAACACATAAATTTAATTAAAAACATATCATTTAAGATTCGCTTGAGTTTAGTCAAAGAAGTATTAAACACATCTATATCAATAGATTTGACTACTTGCTCTAAATAAATATGATAAGAAAATTGAATAAAATATCAATATGTATAGTGTAAATGATTCTTTAGAGTCTCAAAGACTGCAAAATTGCATTATAGGTAAATTTGCGATATCCGAACTTTATTATACGACCACCTGTATGTATGAGTTATTTCCATGTATTCAAGAATTACTCAGCATGTAAGATGATAATTGTGCATGTTACAGTCTCTGATTAAATTTGTTTTTTAGGGGAGTTCCTAATCAATGCAATTAATTTAAATAGAAGATGTTCCTAAACCAGTTTTGATAACTTTGCTTATTATTTTATACTTAATGTTTCATAATAAATTGTTAGTTCTATCAATCTAGGAATTACTTGAAAGATGAATCATAATAACAGTACCTACTAAGCCTTTAGATGAAATGATTATGAAAGTTCGTTTAAGTCGTTAAGTAGATGATATCGGAACTGGAATCAGAATCGGATGCTGAAGAAGAGAATGTGTGACAAAGTAGGATTAAATTAATGAAATAAAATAATACCTACATTGCTAATCAGTCTTTTTAATTTCAAATACAAACAATAGAACGCCAACCGAGGCGTTATAAAATCAATCATTATTTTAATAAAATAATTATGTATTGTAATTGTAATTGCAATCTGTCAAATTTCTGCAAAAGATTTTCAACTTTACCACAAAGCTGGAAGGTTCACGTTCGATTGTCAAATTTGAGAGATTCCCTATGCGACAAGTATAAACAGGTTTATACGTGTTGATCGGAGGTTCAAATCAATCATAAATTCCGACTAATGACAAGTTTTACTGCAACATATGAACTAACTTTTTGACGCGAGTTCGTTTCATGGATTAGTCTGCACAAAAAATGTTTCCACGATTTTTTCTTTCAGTTCGTTTTTATTTGCATCTATGAAAAAATGTTTTTTTAATTCTTTATTTCACATGTGTGATGTCAGGTAAAGTTTTACATCAAGGTTTATTAAACAAACATACTTACTTTATTACAATTTTATAATGTAATCAAGAGTGTCATGTAGGTATCGTCTTCATCTTTGTCTTGTGTGTGAATTCAATCACTACGATTTAATTGAACGTAAGTAACATAAATTAGCCATACAACTGTAAGACCATACAATTAAGGTTTAATTTTCTTTTGGAATAAATATTGCTGAAATGGTATTTTTTATGAATAAAACCAATCAATTTTGATCACAATATAACATTCGCTCCAGTATCTTCCAGTGTTATACACCAGTTACTTCCGCAACCTCCAACTTATAAAATGTAAGTAAGTACTATTAAATTTATTGAATTTGCATTTAATCGCTACCCAGCTACGGACCTGGTTTTTGCCTGCCGGCTGGTGTATCGGTAGTATATCGCTACTCAGCTACGGACCTGGTTTCTGCCTGCCGGCTGGTGTATCGGTAGTATATCGCTACTCAGCTACGGACCTGGTTTCTGCCTGCCGGCTGGTGTATCGGTAGTCTTAATTAAGACATAGTTATTAGTTCCAAAGTTAATCATTATGTGTTCCATTGCAGGTCTGACTCCGATGTATATCAGTCCCGACCGACAGCTGTAGCCGAGGTGCAGCCTAAAAAGAAGGTGTCGAAGCGCAAAGCATCCGCGACAAGGTCATCGGAATCTAAATCAAGGTAATTTTGTATTACTGCTTGTACCTATAGGTCCTTGGTGTGTATGTTATGTCAATTAAAATGATATACACAGTTAAACGTTGGTTAGTAGATTTAAAACTGTAACGCAGAGAGCGTTGAAATCAATTTCCATTAAATATTATTTGTTATTATATAACATAACATCATGCTTTCTATCTTCGTAGGGTTTGACAGAGAAGTACTTATATAATACACCCTCAATTCGTTAATTAAAAACTAATGTTATGTAATGTGTTGTGTAAATGATTATAAAGAATATGTTAAATTGTTTACAGTAAAAGACACACTACGGGCTCGGACCTCTTTGGTTTCGAGGAAATAAATAAATTATCATCACCGACCTCAACCGACTTCGGTTCGAGCCTGACGAGCCGTGTTGCCAACGGCAAAGTGCGGCGAACGGCGGACATCCAAGGGGACTTTTATGTGGAGGTAAGGGTGTATAATAAGGCTGAGGTTGTCTCCACCCCTAAAGAGCATCGGTGGAAGAAAGCCTCGGTCGCTCTTAAGGTCCAGCTGGACCGAGACACGCCGCAGTGGGACGGGCTTCAAGTGTTCATGAGACGGACACATGAGATGTTCAATGATTCGGAGCCCGTCTTCTATAGCGATAACACATTTTAACTAAATATTTAAGTTGATAGAATAGGCACCAGGTACCTTGTTATTGTATTTTGCGACCGTACATTATAATTGCAATAATAATAAATTATATTGCAACATCTAATAGTAAGTTTAAAACTAATTTAATTTAAAATGCCTTTCTGTACTGTTTGTAACACATCTGTTGAGCGCAGTCACTGGACAGGTCACCTACGTAGTAATAATCATAAAAACAAAACTATTTCGCATTTTTGCGAAGGTGTTGAAATAATACATTCTGCATTTCGTAATCGTATAGCTTCTTATAGAGTTATCGATCCGTCTGAGAATTGTTCTCTAGAAACATTTCTTAATAATAATTGGGACAAAATTAAAACTTTAATTGACATATCTCTTAAAGAACATGCTTGCCTAAAAGTTAATTTCGAATATTTTGCTTTGTTTTTAATGTTTAAAAATGATTCTCAGGATATGAAATCATTTGCCACAAAAAACGTTACTCTGCATCAGAATTATGAATTTGATTCATTAATGTCTCAGATAAAAAATACTTTAACAAAAAAGATAGAAGAATTTCAGGACCGAGACAGTGGATGGACGTTCTTGAGTAGTTCTCATTTGGAAGTCAATATTAACAAATATCAACCGTTGCGCGGTTCAGGCTTTATCGAATTACCTCCTGCAATAAAATCGAAAAAAGCATGTGTTAATATCCGCAATAATGACGAGTATTGTTTTTTATGGTCTGTTGTTGCTGCTTTATATCCAGCTAAGATTCATCCTGAAAGGGTATCTTCTTACCCTGATTTTCGTAACGTTTTAAAGGTAAAGGACATGTCATTTCCAGTGAATTTCTCAGATATTGCGCGGTTCGAAGTGAATAACCCTGAAATTTGCATTTACATTTATGGTTTAAAAAATAATACTGTCATAGGACCGCTTTACAAACCAAAAGCCTTAAACGGAAAGGTGATTCATTTACTTTATTTAGAAAGAGATGATTTATCACATTACTGTCTCATTAAAGACTTGCCGCGACTTGTTAAAAATCAAATAACAAAACACCACAGTAAACTGTACTTTTGTGACGCTTGTTTAATGTTTTTTAATTCATGCGATGACCTTAGTTCACATAGTTGTGGAGGTGTCGCCACTGAACTACCTCCAAGGGGTTCTTTCATTCAGTTTAAAAATTATAATAGAAAGCAAATTGTACCATTTGTTGTATACGCCGATTTTGAAACAATGCTAGAACGCTATGAATCTTGTGACCCTGACCCCACTAAGGCGAGTACTGTAACGCGACAGCGACATGTGCCTGTAGCTTTCGCTTATCATATCACATGTACGCTAGACGATACCCACAATCGTTACGTTTCTTATCGCGGTGCGGATTGTGTGTCAAATTTTGTGAAGTCTATCTATAAAGATGCACAAAAAATTTACGATATTTTAAAAAATAATGTTCCTATGATTTACTCAAATGATAATGCTCGTGACTTTGAAAACGCGATGACATGTCATATTTGTGAACACTTCTTGTTGGGTGATAGGGTTCGCGATCATTGTCACTTGACTGGTAAATATCGTGGTGCAGCCCATAGTTACTGTAACATACAATACAAACTGCCAACATTTTTGCCAGTATTTTTTCATAATTTATCCGGATACGATTGCCACCTTTTCATAAAAGAATTAGGTGAAGCTCCTGGATCTATTAAAGTGATACCGAAAACAAAAGAAAACTATATTTCATTCACTAAGTTTATTCCCATTTCTACCGGGGAAAGCATCCAGGTTAGGTTTGTAGATTCTTTCAAGTTTTTAGGAACTAGCTTAGAAAAGTTAGTTAGTACAATACAAAAACAAGACTTTAAACATTTAAAATTTTATTTTCCCAATAAAAAACAATTAAACTTACTCACCCGTAAAGGAGTGTATCCATATGACTATATGTCTCAATGGGAACGTTATGAGGATACGTGTTTACCCTCTAAAAAACATTTTTTTAACTCTTTAACCAATGAAGCAATTACCGATGAAGACTATGAACACGCTCAGTCTGTTTGGTCAGTATTTAATATTCAAAACATGGGTATGTACACAGATTTATATCTTAAAACAGATGTTCTTTTGTTAACAGATGTATTTGAAAATTTTCGAAAAACTTGTAAACTACATTACAAGCTCGATCCCGCGTTTTATCTTACAGCACCAAGTCTATCTTTTGATGCAATGCTTTTACAAACAGGGGTTCAATTAGAATTGATTAGTGATGTTGAAATTTTTAGAATGATACAAAAAGGTATTCGGGGAGGTGTTTGTATGTGTTCCAAAAGACATGCCAAAGCCAATAATAAATATTTAGATACATACGATCCAAACCGTCCAGATTCATTTATCATTTACTTAGATTGTAATAATTTATACGGTTATAGCATGTGTCAATCCCTACCCTATTCTGGTTTTAGATTTATGAATAGACAAGAAATTGATTTTTTACAATTGAACTTAGCAGGCATCAGTGATACTGCGGAAAACGGTTACATTCTTGAAGTTGATTTAATATATCCGGAGAATTTGCACATGGAACACAATGACTTTCCTTTTTGTCCAGAAAAATGTTTACCACCTGGTGGTAAGAATAAAAAGCTAATACCTAATTTGTACGATAAATATCACTATGTTATTCATTACATACATTTAAAAAAGTGTTTACACCACGGTTTAATATTGAGAAGGGTCCATCGCGCTATTACATTTAAGCAAAGTTGTTTTTTAAAACAATATATTGATATTAACACCCAGTTACGTCAAAAAGCAGAGTCTATGTTTGAACAAGACTTTTTCAAATTATTGAACAATAGTATTTTTGGAAAAACCCTGGAAAATAATGAACATCGAATAGACGTTAAGTTAGTAAACAAGTGGTGTGACTCGAACAATAAAACAAAAAAGACTGCTTGTGCTGAAAAATTGATAGCCAGCCCATATTTTCATAGCGCCTCTGTATTTTCTGATGATCTAGTAGCAATTCAAATGAAACCTTCGCGCGTACTTCTTAATAAACCAATATACATAGGGTTTACTGTATTAGAATTATCTAAGAGTCACATGTATGATTTTCATTATTCCATCATAAAACCTTTTTATGGTAACCGGATTGAATTGTGTTATACTGACACAGATAGCCTAGTATATGATGTACAGACTAATGACGTTTATAGAGATTTCAAGCTCCATTTTCTAAAATATTTCGATACCAGCAATTATGACTGTAACAACGACTTTAACTTACCAATTATGAATAAAAAGGTTCCAGGACTGTTTAAGGATGAAATGGGTGGCAACATTATCAAAGAATTCGTGGGACTGCGCTCAAAGCTTTATTGTATTAAAACTTTAAATAAAACAATTAAAAAGGCAAAAGGTACAAAAAAATGTATTACCAAAAATTTAAATATGTTAGATTATAAAAATGTTTTATACAATTGCAATGTTATTCACAAAAAAAATGTATTGTTTAGGTCAATAAAACATGAAATATTCACTCAGGACGTAAATAAAATAGCACTTTCAAGCAATGATGATAAACGATTGCTATCGTTTGATAAAGTTTGTACTTTAGCCTGGGGTAACGCAACTATATTTATGTAATGCATTACCACGATTTAAACGTAATTACAGTAGTTACATTTTTAACATGTATTTTATTTTAAAAACCTTACTATTATGAATATGTAGTTTGTTACTCTTTTAATAATGTGAAATGTACTTATTGTCTAGTAATGTGACATGTTGACAGCACTGTTGACGTAGTGGTTAAGCAGTCAATCGATTGCTGCGCTGCGTGTCATGATTCGATTCCCGTATGGAACGAATAGTTGTATGTTTTGAAGTTTCTTTTGAACCTAACTTTATTATGTAAACAATTCTACAATGTGTATTCTTGGTGTCCTTGTACTATTTAGAGCAGAGGTGTAACTATACGACCTCTGATATAGTTAGCTTTTAAGTGTACTTTGTACCTACTATAAATATATACTTAAATAAATAATATTTTATGTTCATAAATCTGTTTCATTTCCGTTCTTGATGACAAAGCGCATTGCGCTGACTGGTTTGTGTAAATTAACACCGATCAGGTGCTCCCAAGTGACGTACTGTGCCGTGCGCACATAAGAATCAAGTTCAAACTTGTTATAAAAACGTGCGCAATGCTTTCTGGAGTACTGTTACATAACGTAAACATAATAATATTAGTCCTCCGTCTCATTTCGCTGATATTGACCGTACTGGTTGGACTTCTCAGTTTCTCATCATTGAATCGAAAACAGTAAGTAGTTTATTTTAAATCATTTTATATTATACTTAGGTTGATATTAATTCCCATTACTTATATTAACTGTTATTTTGTTTGTTTCAGATCATCAAAAATGTGTGATTCCCCTGACCTTATCTTTTCGCAATACGGGCAAGGTTTCCCGACTCCAAGTTTGAGCTGGCATGTACCCGAGCAACGACAATTATCTGAACAACAAAGACTATCCAATAAGAAACCAAGATCGAAAAGGGATTGTCAAAAGCGGAAGCTGCCTCTTTGCCAGTCATACGTTATAAATAATGAGAAGAGAAAAGGTCTGCGACTGATCCAAATACAAGTTTTGGACATAAGTGAGCAACAAGAATCTACAACTGCAAGTGATAATGAAGACTCGGTAGTTATGAGTGCGCAATACATAGTGAGTGAACCTGTGGACTATGTTATGGAAGAGACACTAGCATTAATAAATAAAATTTCCAAAAAACTTTGTGGGGACAATTGTTATTAGTAAGTAATGTAGTTTGAACTTTGTTTATATAATATAAAATTAATAATGTATTTTTTAAATGTGATTAATGATGAATGTACTGATTATAAATATTAAATAAAAATAAGTTTTGCTTTGTAAGTTAAGATGGTAAAATAAATAGAATATTAGCTCTAGTTAAATTGTAAATAAATATATGAAGTAATAAATGCTATATTTTAATGTAATTTTGTGTTTTATTTTAAATTAATAAATTTCAAATTAGCTGTAAAATAAGACTAGATTTGCAGGTTTGTTATTATTTACAGTATTCATGTACGTTAATTATTGTATGTTAACTTCAAATTAATCATAGGTACAGCTAATTTAAAATTTATAATTAAATTAATTGGATCAAATAAAAAACCATAAATAGTTACTTAGATATTTTTATTAAATATAACTTAACAACAACAAAATAATTTGAATACAGACATATTATTATCAAAATACCATTTTTTAATACACACAGCATTATTAAGTGCACAATTCAATTTATGATTCACACAATTAAATTCAGTTTTATTTTTACAATATTTAGTTTTTAAGACTGAAAAATTAGGACATCCCTTCTCACCTATATCAATTACTTCACAGTTCGCACATAAGTCTTTAATCCACTTTATCTTTTCCAAACCCTTGGTAATAATTTTTTTATTTTCTAAATATGGCACTATTGCACGTTTAAACTCCTTGTAGTCTATGTAGCCCTCACTCCAGTAAATTCCCCTATTTTTTTCCAACCATCTCACTTGCTTTTTTTCTTCTTGTGTTAGGTAATGGAACGAATATGGTGGTTTAACCAGGAACGTTTGTGCATGCTCCTGACTTACGATAGCCACTTCTTTCACAATAAAATTATTTATAGAATCTTTAAATCCTTGGATTTCTACGATGATGGTATCCGGATTCATGATAGTTTCTTCACGATGCTGCTTAATGGTTTGTATTCTATTACACAATCGTTGAGAATCAGACAGTAGGCTGAAGTTTGATCTGGTATTTCCGAATTACTCTCTATTTCAACTCTCACATCCACAACTGGACCTGTCTTTAAGTTATCCGCTTGTCTAGAGCAATCAATAACAAACAGCGGTGCTAAGTCTCTAAACTGTTTCTCGCTTAATATGGGCTCTGGACGACGTCCGTAATATGACTGTTGAAATCTGGTGTACTGCTCGTATAATAAAGCAATTCTGTTGTCAGCAAAATTTACATTTAGGTTTTCATACGGGAAATACGTAGAATTGAGATACACTCTTACGTCACGAACATGACAGTGATCGAATTGAGACATGTCTGAACTTGCATTGTTCTTTCTATTTGTTTGTAACCCAAGTATGATGTATCTTGGTTTTTCTATTTGAGATGAAGTTTTGATAGACCAGGTATGTTTTGTAGTTTTAGGTAAAGCTGGATATTCGTACAGGTCCCAATTCCTGTATATCATTTGAAGTGGTCGATCTTTTTCTAATAGTTTTAACAATCCAATTTTTTCTTTATCTGATACTTTAACATGCGGTACGCGCCATATAATTTTGTTAATCTGAACATCATCCACCGTTTCACCAGTGCTCAGTTTTACAGCGTTCACATTGGTGTTACTTCGTAACAATATCAGTTCATGTCTACAGTTTATCACGACTTTTTTAAAATCTTCAGCAAATCCGAGAATATGACATAGTGGTATAGAAGCTGAAAATCTTCCTCCATTGATATTTTTTATACCATCAATATTCCAGCCCCAAGCATTAGATATTTTTGATTCACTTTCATTCATTGATATTAGTGATTTCATTGTAGTAGTTACACCTGCATTTTTTATTTTATCAATCTCCACTCCATTAAGCTCATATCTAATATCTTGGAATAAGTACATTAGCGCATTGTTCGTAAAATTAACACTAGTAGCTTTTTCTTTCGTGTCTTTTTTACTAACGATAACAGTTCCTTCCAAATATAGCGTGCTAGCTGATGGTAGTACGTACAAGTCTTGTTGGTTGATAGGTATGCGGATTTCATCGTTCCTGTTGAAACTTGTTACGTAGGGCTTGTAGGAATGAAATTCGATTCCTTCTATAGTGTTATCGTAAGTTGGAGCGGATAAAACGTCTAAGATATTCATTTTACCAATCCGATCGCTCTAAGGAACGCTTTATTGTCTTCAGTTAATTTATTTTTTTTCTTAGAGCGTGGTCTTATTTGACAGGTGGTCCGAGTAGAACTGATATTCTTAATTTGTTGAGACACATTTTTATTGTAGTCAATCATGTTTTTCTTCTAAGATGTAAATATAGCTGCACTTCTTCACCGCGTAGATTGATTAATCGATTGTTTTTATCTAATAGCCTGATATGTATACAGCTTATGTTGTTTTGATTAATTGGAAAGTATATTGAGTTCTTCGGGATTTCTATGATCCTGTATCCAGGTGGTACATTGAGTGCAAATTCGTGAATAATGTGACTTGGTTCACCGTTTATATATGATCCGCTTACAATATCACATTCAATCCTGACTACGGTCGTAGGTAAAATGTTGACTGGAGACTGTGACAGATGCCATTTATTTGCTTTCAAGACCTGCTTATTAAACCCTAACAGTGCTCTGAAAGAGTTTTCTTTCTCAAAATTAACGTCTTTTGAACAGTATATACTAGCTTTTAAAGTATTATTATTACACTGTAGTTTAATTGATGCATCTTTTATTTCAGATTTTAAATACTCACTTATATCCTGCAATTCATAAGTACCTTCCGGTATTTCAATAACATCGTTGGAGCCATAATAGAACTTGTTATTACCTTTGTCAATGTTTGGAATAGAGTTATATGTTGAAAAATGCAATAAAGCACACTCATACTCTCCATTTAATTGCAACGTATTAGGATAGTACGTAGATAAAGTTGATGAGTTCCCAGTTATCGACAAAGTGAGGGACATCTTGCAAATGATAGAAATAAAATAAAAGTGTATATTTTATATAGTTTTATTCCAAAATGTCCACAAATATTTTAAACATAAATGACCACAATTTACTGTGTTGAAATTTTGATATCTAGTATAGTTATAAAAAACTTTACAGTTCTTAAAATATTGCAACAGTTCCAATGGAGGTTTTAAATTTCCATAGCTATCAAAATATTCACAATAGTCATATATTTTAACATAGGCTACCCAATGCGTTCCTTCGTTCTTAGAATCATCTAAGTTAACAATAGCACATTCAATCTGTTTCGGCTTCCTAGGTAATCGATCCTTCATGTAGACCCCACGAAAATGAGGTATATTTCTTGAATATTTTAAGATGTCTACATTAGTTAGAGGGCGGCTGGGTAGCATATTTTTCAGTTTTTTGGAGATGTTACAAACAATCCTTTACCATTTTTATACGGTTTAATGTATAAACCCTTGCCCAATACTAAAGCTTCCATAGCTTTATTGTGTCGTTCTGTTTCTTGCAAATTTCGATTGCCTGCTTTGTAATCATTAACGGTTTTCGCAATGCCAGCTGCACCACCAGCTAGAGCTCCTAAAGCTGATAAACCAGCGAAAATTGGGATTAAAGGAAGAACTCCTCCAGTCTTTGGTACGGGTATTACTCGTGGTACCCGAATTCGATGATGGATGTTTGGCAATAACTTTTTTGCAACTAAGTAAGCTGCTTTTATTAAAGACTTATTATCTTTGTGTCTGAGTTTCTTAACTTTTGATTTTATTTTTGAAACTAAGCTTTTAAATGTTTTGACGCCGGATCCTGACTTAAGTTTAGCTTTCATGACTTTGCTCACTAGCCATGAGCTTAGTTTTTCACCTTTCCCTGCATCTTTTGATTTAAGTCTTTGTTTGGCCATGTTAAGTAGTTGTAAATCAGCTTTGTGACGATTTGATAAATCTGTGTAGTTTGCGTACGCAATGTCGTGTTGCATACAAGCTTCGTCTAGCTTATTTACACCTCGATCGCCTCGCGCTAACCGTTCGTGAAGTTTGGTTCCTGGTCCGCAATAATTGTATCCAGGCAAATGAACTTCAAATGGTAGATTATTAATAATGTTATTAACTAGTCCTCCACCTTGCATTACTTAAAGTATAATGAAAGAATTTAAAAAAATAATGATTATATAATATCTTAACACATAATTGCCGCTTTGTCAATCCAACTGTTTTCTGCACTACTTAAACCTAACCATTTGACAAATAATTTATTTCCTTTCTTTTTCAACACTTTTTCTATCAAATAAACGTCAGGATAGTTAGACTTTTGAAGTTCTTGCTCATAAAAAGCTCCTAATATGTTCTGCTTTCGTTGATCTTCTATGTAATATGTCACTGGTAAGGTTTTATTAATCTTTTTTACATTAAATAACTCAGTCGACCAATTAGGAGTGTAACCTTTCTCAAAATTATGTTTGTATTTACTTATACGAACACAATCACCAACTTTGAATTTAGGCTTCCACTGAAATAAATCATGTTTCTTTATTTTTTTTATATTTTCTTTTATTACTGTTTCATTCGATTTATTCACATCAATCGGTTTAAATTTGGTAGTGCGATGTTTACTGTTGTTATAACTCTTCATTATATCATCCAATGGTAGACCTAACCACTTATAGTTTCCACTGAGACTAAAATATTTATATAATTTATTTTTTACAGTTCTAATCAATCTCTCTACAATAGATGCTTTTTTAGTAGAGAACGATGAGTAATGATTAATGTTGTGCTTCTTCATTAGGGATTGAAAAGTGTTATTATAAAATTCTGTCCCCATATCAGTTTGTAAGTTAACAGGATTAGTACGGCTGCTAAGCAGTATATGTTGAAATGCACGAGCAACATCAATTTTATTTTTTGATTTTAATGGTTCAGCCCAGGCATATTTTGAAAAGCAGTCAATCACCGCTAAAATATAGTTATAACCCTTGTTGTACTTTCTCAGGTTTTGCATATCCATTAAATCTGCTTGCCATAAGTCGTGGATTCCTTTTAAAATAACATGACGTCGAAGGAAATTTTTACGAGCTGCTTTGTGTATTTCATTTACGATTTGCTGTTTTGCCATTACGGAGATGTTGTTTTTTGAAGTAACTTATCGACATCTGCTTTGGTATAAAACTTATCTTGCAAATGAGTTAAAACTTCAGGTACCTTTACATTTAAAGTTGATTGAACAGTAGTTCGAGCATCTGTTATGATTCGAGAACGCAATGATCCAATGAGTTTATTTAGTTCTTTTATCGTATTAGCATTCAAATGATCTACATAGTCCTTGTTCACAGCATCATCGGCTTCTATAGGAGTTCTAATTCCTCTCAATCTCAACGTTTTTAAGTCAAAATCGCCATTTTCTGATTTAATTAATGCATTTTCATTAAAATCAAACAGGTCTGATAATCGCATTCTTTTATGAACATAATGACCGAATTTATCTATATTCATATTGAAGGTGTACTGTATTGAAAGTCTGATGATAAAATGAAACCTTTAAATTTTAATTTTATTTATTTATAATTTTACTTTCACGCAATTCTTCAATAATAGATATAATTTCACTGTCCAATCCTGTGTTACCAGCATCTCTAGACGCAATTAATAATTTCAATCTTTCAACCAATTCATTAGGATCATCCCAGTACACAAAATCTACATCTTCTTTCCACTCTTTTCTTAACGGTAGACCCCTTCCCTGAACTGCATTCTTCAGTTTAAAAAGAGGCTTAATAACTTGCAAATATTTTTGTCCTTTGTTACTTTTTATTGGCTTATTTGAATCGTAGTCTCGACGATGTGCATTTGTATCAAGTAGCATAGACTTATAATGTTTCATATCGCTTTCTGTAACCAAGCTTATGTCTACGACTTTCTTAAGCAGCAATTGTTTCAAACCAGGGGTACTTCGGTATTTACTTCCAGCCACGGTAATGTATTGATCGTTGATCGATATACTAGCGGAACCTAACATCAGTTTCCCACGTTCTGCTCTAACACCGAATGGAATGTCTACTAACGCTTCTGAAGATACTGACCAGGATGATGTATCACAACCTTGTTTGCTGTCAACTATTGATTGAAAAGAGTCACTGCTGATATCGGATTCATCTTCATCGCTATTATTATTACAACTACCAGTTTTTTCTTCTTGTGAAGTTTCGTCCACAAACGGAACCTCAACAAAATCTTCACTAGCACGCAGGGGTGAAGATTGCTTCCTAGTGTTAGCAATTAGGTTGAGAGGTTCAGTTACAGGCTTGAAAACAGATTCCAGTGCTTGTTTGTTGTCAATCTCAGCATCTTTCATTTTTCGTACTTTTTTCTTTACAGCTTCTGCCGCCTCAACAATTTGTCTTTTCAATGATTTTTCCATATTGATAAATAGATCGTAATCGGTTTAGTGTCGTAAGAAGAATAATAATGTCTCGCATGCAATGGTCTTATATATGTACACGTCTTAGTCAAATACTACAAACGTATCAAATTTACTTCTATAACATCCTTTGTTTTTGGAACAATCTTTATTAATTACAACATAGTTGAAAGGTACACTCCATATTTTTGAACACATTTCACGAAATTCAGACCATGTCATATCAGTATTGACGTGTTCTTCATAAACATGTCTCATATTTCTTTCATCTTGTTTAAAAAGTATGATTAGATTCGCGTTGTCTCTTACTAACTGCTTAGGAATTTTACTATAAGTCTGATTTAAATAAAAACAATCAATGAACTTGTGTCTTCCCATTGCAAAATAATCACGCATGCTACTTTGATTTTCACAAGCAACATCATCAAATACAATCACAGAATTCGGTTTTGCGTCCTGAACACTCAGTACTTGCTCATTTTCATGATATTTCTGAAATGACATGCCTGGTACTCGATGCAAAACTTTTTCTAAAAAGACGTACTTGGGTTGTTGCAAGGTTTTTGAATAAACATAAACATTTTGAAATATTAAACCATTCTGGTGAATAAGAAGACCAATCAATAAATTGGTTTTTCCGCAATTTGACGGTCCACATATAATGCATCGTACCGAATTAGGTAATAATTTTCCATGACGAAAACCAGTCTCCTGAGACTGAACACAGAGTTTGTTTACATGTAACGATTGTGGTTGTTTTACAAATTTCATGGCGACTGTGCATGTGTATGTTTAATAATGAGGTAATTTATCAATTACATCAGCATTTATAAAGTGAAGCATATCGTCAGCATGAGCCGCAGTTATTGTTGTTATTGTAATAAAAAAGTAAGTAAATCAATAAAACGGAAATGTTGAACGGCTCCTACTCCATACGATATTATTGGGCATTTTACCACACCGAAAGTGACGAAGGCGAACGGAGTGAGACGTAGGAACGGCAGGTGGGGTAGAATGCCCAATAATATCCTACTGTTCCAAATCCGGTTTTAAGTGTGCGGAATCGATTAGGCATATCAAAACTATACAAAATCCGTTAAAACAGCGCGAAAATACGAAATTATAATTTTCGCCCACATACGGCCATATGGCCCCAACTCGGCTCGAAATTCGCTCAAAAACTTAGTGTTTCAAAGCCGGTTTTAAGTGTGCGGAATCGATTAGGCATATCAAAACTATGCAAAATCCGTTAAAACAGCGCGAAAATACAAAATTATAATTTTCGCCCACATACGGCCATATGGCCCCAACTCGGCTCGAAATTCGCCCAAAAACTTAGTGTTCCAAATCCGGTTTTAAGTGCGCGCAATCGATTTGGCACATCATAACTATATAAAATCCGTTAAAACAGCGCGAAAAAACGAAATTATAATTATCGCCTAAATTCGGTCAATGGCCGCCTACTCCGCCCAACTAGGCTCGAAATTCGCCAAAAAACTATATGTTCCAAATCTAGTTTAAAGTGTGCGGAATCGATTAGGCATATCAAAACTATGCAAAATCCGTTAAAACAGCGCGAAAATACGAAATTATAATTTTCGCCCACATACGGCCATATGGCCCCAGTTCGGCTCGAAATTCGCCTTAAAACTTAGTGTTCCAAATCCGGTTTTAAGTGTGCGGAATCGATTAGGCATATCAAAACTATACAAAATCCGTTAAAACAGCGCGAAAATACGAAATTATAATTTTCGCCCACATACGGCCATATGGCCCCAACTCGGCTCGAAATTCGCCCAAAAACTTAGTGTTCGAAATCCGGTTTTAAGTGTGCGGAATCGATTAGGCATATCAAAACTATACAAAATCCGTTAAAACAGCGCGAAAATACGAAATTACAATTTTCGCCCACATACGGCCATATGGCCCCAACTCGGCTCGAAATTCGCCCAAAAACTTAGTGTTCCAAATCCGGTTTTAAGTGTGCGGAATCGATTAGGCATATCAAAACTATACAAAATCCGTTAAAAAAGCGCGAAAATACGAAATTATAATTTTCGCCCACATACGGCCATATGGCCCCAACTCGGCTCGAAATTCGCCCAAAAACTTAGTGTTCCAAATCCGGTTTTAAGTGTGCGGAATCGATTAGGCATATCAAAACTATACAAAATCCGTTAAAACAGCGCGAAAATACGAAATTATAATTTTCGCCCACATACGGCCATATGGCCCCAGTTCGGCTCGAAATTCGCCTAAAAACTTAGTGTTCCAAATCCGGTTTTAAGTGTGCGGAATCGATTAGGCATATCAAAACTATACAAAATCCGTTAAAACAGCGCGAAAATACGAAATTATAATTTTCGCCCACATACGGCCATATGGCCCCAACTCGGCTCGAAATTCGCTCAAAAACTTAGTGTTTCAAAGCCGGTTTTAAGTGTGCGGAATCGATTAGGCATATCAAAACTATGCAAAATCCGTTAAAACAGCGCGAAAATACGAAACTATAATTTTCGCCCACATACGGCCATATGGCCCCAACTCGGCTCGAAATTCGCCCAAAAACTTAGTGTTCCAAATCCGGTTTTAAGTGTGCGGAATCGATTAGGCATATCAAAACTATACAAAATCCGTTAAAACAGCGCGAAAATACGAAATTACAATTTTCGCCCACATACGGCCATATGGCCCCAACTCGGCTCGAAATTCGCCCAAAAACTTAGTGTTCCAAATCCGGTTTTAAGTGTGCGGAATCGATTAAGCATATCAAAACTATACAAAATCCGTTAAAAAAGCGCGAAAATACGAAATTATAATTTTCGCCCACATACGGCCATATGGCCCCAACTCGGCTCGAAATTCGCCCAAAAACTTAGTGTTTCAAAGCCGGTTTTAAGTGTGCGGAATCGATTACGCATATCAAAACTATACAAAATCCGTTAAAACAGCGCGAAAATACGAAATTACAATTTTCGC
>OY292384.1:0-15912 GCA_958496195.1 Timandra comae
ATTTAAATAGCTTATAAAATTAAAGAGCATAATATTGAAGATATTAGGGAGATATTATTTATCTTTAAATATTTATAAAAAATATAAATTTTTATTTTTACAATGAAAATGTAAAGTTTTAAATTAAACTATATAAATATATATATATATATATATATATATATATATATATATGATGTTAGTATGCTAAATAAATAGAAATATTAATGGAATTTAACCACTAAAAATAAAGTTAGCAGCTTAATTTTATTCTTTATATTTCATAAAATAATTATAAATTAGTTAATTTAATTGGAATATATAATTCAATTTTGTCATTAACAGTAACATACCTCTTTTTGGTTTCAATTAAAAATAAGGAGTAGTATAACTCATTCTTTTAAGTCGAAATTAAATGCATATAATTGCTTCTTATTTTATGTAAGATAAATTAAATTAATTAATTTTTTTTGAGTGCAAATCAAAAGTTTTAAATAAACTATAATCCTATATATATATATATATATATGTATGTATTATTATTAATTTGTTCAATTTAGTATATTTTGATTTCATTCATGGTATAATCCTATAAGTAAGATAATTATAAAAAAGAATCTAGTTTTTATTCAAACAAATAAGTTTACAAAATTAAATAATTTAATAATTGGGAATATTAAAGCAATTTCTACATCAAAAATTAGAAAAATTATAGTAATTAAAAAAAAATGTAGTGAAAAAGGGATTCGTGCATTAGATTTAGGGTCAAATCCGCATTCAAATGGGGAATTTTTTTCTCGGTCTATAAATGATTTTTTAGATAGGATAATTGATAAGAATATTATAATATTAGAGATAATTATAATTAATATTGTTATATTTATTATAAAAATAATTATTTATATTAATTAAAATTAATCCTTTTGATTGGAAGTCAAATATACTAAATATATTATATAAATAATTAATTACCTCATCAGTAAATTGAAATATATAAAAATAATCACACTACATCAACAAAATGTCAGTACCATGCTGCTGCTTCAAATCCAAAATGGTGGGTTTTTGAGAAGTGGTTATTTAAATGTCGAATTAAACATACAAATAAGAATATTGTTCCAATTATAACGTGAATTCCGTGGAATCCTGTCGCTATAAAAAAAGTTGATCCATAAATTCTATCTGCAATTGTAAATGGGGCTTCTAAATATTCATAAGCTTGAAGAATAGTAAAATAAATTCCTAAGATAATTGTTATAGTTAATCCTTGTTTACATTGAGAATAATTATTTTCTATTAATGAATGATGGGCTCATGTAATTGTGATTCCCGATCTAATTAAAATAATAGTATTCAATAAAGGAATTTGAAATGGGTTAAAAGTTAAAATTCTTTTAGGGGGTCAGATAGCTCCAATTTCAATATTAGGGGATAATCTTCTATGAAAAAAAGCTCAAAAGAAGGATAAGAAAAAAAAAATTTCTGATACAATAAATAAAATTATTCCTCATCTTAATCCTTTTGTGACTAAAATGGTATGCTTACCTTGAAATGTTCCTTCACGGGAAATATCTCGTCATCATTGATATATTGTTATAATAATAATTAAATATCCGATTATAAATAAATTAAAATTGAAATTGTGAAATCATTTAATTATTCCAGTTGTTAAAGTTATTGTTCCAATTGCTCCTGTTAAAGGTCACGGTCTGCAGTCTACTAAATGATATGGATGAAAGAATGTTTTCATTTGTAATATAAATATATATATATATATATATATATATATATATATTAATTTACTTCTCTAGAATATAAGGTTCTTAAAATTGCAATTACATAGGATTGAATAATAGCAACTGCAGATTCTAAAATTAATAATATTACTTGAATTATTACTAAAAATAAAATAAAGTAATAATTTATATTATTTCCTGTTCTTCTCAGTAAAGTTATTAATAAATGTCCTGCAATTATATTAGCTGTTAATCGAACCGCTAAAGTTCCTGGTCGAATAATATTACTGATTGTTTCAATTAATACTATAAATGGTATTAAAATAGCTGGAGTTCCTTGAGGAATTATATGACTGAATATATGGTTATAATTATTAATTCATCCATATAATATAAATCTTAATCATAGTGTTATTGAGATTGAAAGAGATAAAGTTAAATGACTTGTTCTTGTGAAAATATACGGAAATAAACCTAAAAAATTATTAAATAAAATAAATGAGAATAATGAAATAAAAATTAATGTTGATCCTTTAAAATAATTATTTTTAAGTAAATTTTTAAATTCATTGTGTAATATATTAATAATAAACATTCATATTAAATAATGTCGGTTTGGTATTAATCAGAAAGAATAAGGTAAAAATATTAATCCTAATAAAGTTCTCACTCAGTTTAAGGATAAATTAAATAAATTAGTGCAAGGATCAAAAATTGAGAATAAATTAGTTATCATTTTCAAAATAAATTTTTATTTTTGTAATTTATTTTATTTTTATTATTAAAATTATTAATTGAAATATAATAATTTAAAATATTGAATATGATAAAGATTAAATAAAAAAAAAAAAAAAAAAAATTCAATTGATAGGTATTATTTGAGGAATTAAAGAATATTAATTATAATTTAATAATTTAAATTTGACATATTTATGTTATATTTTAACTAATTCTTTTCATTAGAAGTATTTGTTAAATTACTATAAATTGGTTTAAGAGACCATTACTTACTTTCAGTCATCTAATGAGTGGTAATTATTAATTCAATTAATAAAATTTTTTATGGAAATTCTTTCAATTACAATAGGTATAAATCTATGATTTGTTCCACAAATCTCTGAACATTGTCCAAAAAAAATTCCTGGCCGATTAATAAAAAATCTTGTTTGATTTAATCGGCCAGGGTTTGCATCAACTTTCACTCCTAAAGATGGAATAGTTCAAGAATGAATAACATCTGAAGCAGTTACTAAAATTCGAATTTGGTTATTTATGGGTAGGATAATTCGATTATCGACATCTAATAGTCGGAAGTTATTATTAATTATTTCATTTATAGGAATTATATATGAATCAAATTCAATATTATTAAAGTCTGAATATTCATAAGATCAATATCATTGATGTCCAATTGATTTAATTGTAATGGATGGGTTATTTAAATCATCTAATAAGTAAAGTAATCGTAGTGATGGTAATGCAATAAAAATTAATGTAATTGCTGGTAAAATAGTTCAGATTAGTTCAATTATTTGATTTTCTAATAAAAATCGATTGACATATTTATTAAAAAATAAATTTAATATTAAATATCTAACTAAAATAGTAATTATAATTAAAATAATTAATGCGTGATCATGAAAAAAAATAATTTGTTCTATTAATGGGGAAGCTCTATTTTGTAAATTTAAATTAGATCATGTAGCCATTTCTAAAAAAAGGATAATTCCTTTATAAATGGGGTTTAAATCCATTACATATGATCTGCCATATTAGAATATTTTTAAGTTCTTAAAATAGGTAGTTCATTATATGAATGTTCAGCTGGGGGTAGATTTTGAGATCATTCAATTGAGGATGATATATTTAATCTAAATAAAATTAAACGTTTATTGATTATTGATTCTCAAATAATTATTAAAATTATTATAATAGATAATAATGAAATATAAGAACCCAAAGATGAAACTATATTTCATGAAATATATGAATCTGGATAATCTGAATAACGACGAGGTATTCCCGCTAAACCTAAAAAATGTTGAGGGAAAAATGTTAAATTTACCCCGATAAATATAATAAAAAATTGAATTTTTAACAAATATTGGTTTAATCTCAATCCCGTAAATAAAGGATATCAATTGATAAATCCCCCAATAATAGCAAAAACAGCTCCTATTGATAGTACGTAATGAAAATGAGCCACCACATAATAAGTATCATGGAGTGTAATATCAATAGAAGAGTTAGCTAAAATTACTCCAGTTAATCCTCCTACTGTAAATAAAAATACAAATCCTAATCTTCATAGTATTGAGGGGTTAAAGTTAATTTGGGTTCCATGTAGGGTAGCTAATCAACTAAAAATTTTAATACCTGTTGGAACGGCAATAATTATTGTTGCTGAGGTGAAATAAGCTCGAGTATCAATATCTATTCCTACTGTAAATATGTGATGAGCTCATACAATAAATCCTAAAATTCCAATTGCTATTATTGCATAAATTATCCCTAAACAACCAAAAGTTTCTTTTTTACCTCTTTCTTGAGAAATAATATGGGAAATTATTCCAAATCCCGGTAAAATTAAAATATAAACTTCTGGGTGGCCAAAGAATCAAAATAAATGTTGATATAAAATTGGATCTCCTCCTCCTGCAGGGTCAAAAAATGATGTATTTAAATTTCGGTCAGTTAATAATATAGTAATTGCTCCTGCCAATACCGGTAGTGATAATAATAGTAAAAATGCTGTAATACCTACAGCTCAAACAAATAATGGTAGTTGATCAAATGATATATTATTTAATCGTATATTAATAATTGTTGTAATAAAATTAATTGCCCCTAAAATAGATGAAATACCAGCCAAATGCAATGAAAAAATTGCCAGGTCTACTGATCTTCCTCTATGAGCAATATTTGATGAAAGTGGGGGGTAAACTGTTCATCCTGTTCCTGCTCCATTTTCAACTACTCTTCTTGAGATAAGTAATATAATTGAAGGGGGTAGTATTCAAAATCTTATATTATTTATTCGAGGGAAAGCTATATCAGGAGCTCCTAATATTAAAGGTACAAGTCAATTACCAAATCCTCCAATTATAATTGGTATTACTATGAAAAAAATTATAATAAAAGCATGGGCTGTTACAATAGTATTATAAATTTGATCATCCCCAATTAAATGTCCAGGATTACCTAATTCAGCTCGAATTAGTATTCTTAATGATGTTCCAATTATTCCACCTCAAACACCAAAAATAAAATATAATGTTCCAATATCTTTATGATTTGTTGAGAAAAATCATTTTCGCAATAAAATGGCTGAGTTTAAGCGGTAAATTGTAAATTTATTAACGAGAATATTTTCTCTTTTATTATTTATTAATAAATTATTAAATAATAAGTCTTATATTCAAAATTTAATGATATAAAATTGCAAATTTTAAGGTATAAAAAAAATTATTAAGGCTTAAAAAATTTTTTTTATTTATAATTTTGAAGATTATTAGTTTTAAGTTAACTTAAAACCTTGTTATAAAAAAAATAAAGTTCTTAAAATAATTCCTAAAAAAGAAAAAATTATTATTAAATTTATAATTGTTATAATTTTATTATTAATATAATTTTTAAATCATTTTATTTTTGAGTAGTTTAATATAAATGATGAATATATAATTCGAATGTAAAAAAATAAAATTAGTAGTCTTATTATAATAAAAATAAATGTTAATAAATGTAATTTATTTATTAATATAAAATTAATAGTAATTCATTTAGGTATAAATCCGATAAAAGGAGGTAGTCCTCCTAATGATAAAAAATTAAATATTAAATTAATTTTGATTATAGGTTTAAAATTTACAATAAATAATTGATTAATAAAATAAATATTTATAATGTAAAATAATATAAATAAAATAAAAATAATATATGAATATATTATTAAATAAAATAATCATAAATTTTCTCTGATTATAATTCTTATAATTATTCAACCTAAGTTATTAATTGATGAAAATGTTATAATTTTTCGTAAAGATTGTTGATTTAATCCTCCTACAGCTCCAATAATAGTATTTAATAAAGCAATAATTATTAATAAATAAGAATTATAATAATATGACAGTAAAATTATGGGGGTAATTTTTTGTCATGTTATTAAAATGAAGTTATTTATTCAAGATAATCCTTCAACAATATTGGGGAATCAGAAATGAAATGGAGCAGATCCTATTTTTATTAGTAGGGAAGAATTGATTATTACTGAGATTCAATTATTTATTTCGAAATTTTTAAATAATAATATTTTTAGGATAATAAAAAATAAAAAATTAATAGAAGCAATAGTTTGAGTTAGAAAATACTTTAAAGAAGCTTCTGAAGTTATTATATTATTATTAGACGAAATTAAGGGAATAAATCTTAATAAATTAATTTCTATTCCAATTCAACAACCAAATCAAGAATTTGATGAAATTGAAATTAATGTTCTAAATAATATAATTAAAATAAAAAATTTTTTATTAGAGTTTAAATTAAAAAAAATTTAAAATATTATTTACAAAAATAAATTGAATTATAATTTCATTAATATAAAATTTATATTTTAGTGTAAGATGCACTTTAATTTTTGATATTAAAAGATATAGTTTAATTCTATAAAATATAATAAAGATAGATATTATTTCTATTTGATTTATTCTATCAGAATAATCCTTTAATCAGGCACTTTATTAAAAAAAAGGTATTTCCTTTATATTTGAGGTATGAACCCAAAAGCTTAATTTAGCTTATTTTTAATTTATTTTATTTATTTAATATAAAATTATTTAAAACGGTTCAAATATTTTAAAAATTATAAATTATAATTAATTTTATAATTTATTAATTTAATAGTAAAAATAAACATAATATTTATTTAAATTATATAATTATTTAAATGAATATGTATTGTTTAATCATGATTGGTATATTTATATTCAATGTAAAGAAGAAAGAAAAAGAAAATATTAATAATTTAATAATTTATATTAATATATCAATAATATAAATATATTAATATTAATTATCAATAAATATTTAATATAATATTAATTATCAATAAATATTTAATATAATAATTTTATATTAAAATTAAATATTTAATATTATTTTTAAATAAAAATAAATATTTACAATATAAAAAAAAAAAATATTAATAATTTAATAATTTATATTAATATATCAATAATATAAATATATTAATATTAATTATCAATAAATATTTAATATAATATTAATTATCAATAAATATTTAATATAATAATTTTATATTAAAATTAAATATTTAATATTATTTTTAAATAAAAATAAATATTTACAATAAAAAAAAAAAAAAAAAATCTATTTATAATTTTTGTTGTATAAATAAATGTTGTAATTTGAAAAATTTATTTTGAATTTATTTTTCATATAAATTATAGTGTTAATTATTTATTATTTTAATAATTATAATATTAAAAGTAGTGATTTATTTTAAAAATTTAAGAAATTAAGATTTAGTAATATTTAAATATTAATAACAAATTTTGTGCCAGCAGTTGCGGTTATACAAAAATTAATTTAAATTTTATTAGAATTTAATTAATATTTAATAATAATAATTTAAAAATTAAATTATTAGGTGAAATTTTAATTTAATAAAAAATTAAATGAATTTTATATATGATTTAATAAAATTAAAATAAAAACTAGGATTAGATACCCTATTATTTTAAAATTAAAATTTAAAATTCTAAAATAGTATATAATTATTTATTGAAACTTAAATAAGTTGGCGGTATTTTAGTTTATTTAGAGGAATCTGTTTATTAATTGATATTCCACGATTAAATTTACTTAATTTAAAAATTTTGTATATCGTTGTTAAAAAAATATTTATAAATAATATTAATATTTAAAAATTTTAATTTAAAATTAGATCAGATCAAGATGCAGATAATAATTAAGAATATAATGGATTACAATAAATTTATTTAAATGAATTTTAATTTGTAATAGTTAAATGAAGGTGGATTTAAATGTAATTTAATTTATTTTAATAAAATGATTATTAATTAATATATGTACATATTGCCCGTCACTTTCATAAATAAATTGGAATAAGTCGTAACAAAGTAGAGGTACTGGAAAGTGTTTCTAGAAAGATCAAATTAGAGCTTGAGTTTAAGTTTTTCATTTACATTGAAAAGATATTATTAATATTAATTAATTTGATTTGGGGGAATAAATTAATAATTTTAATAATAATAAAAATAATTTTAAATAAAATAATTTAATGGGGGTTAAAGTATTTTATAAAGAAAAAATTTTTATATTTATAGTAAATTAGTATATTGATAGAAATTTGAAAAATTTGAAAAATTTATTTAAAAAAAGTAATTTTAATTTAGTGTATCTTGGGTATCAGAGTTTATTAATAATATTTAATTAATAAATTAATTTCTCGAATTTAAAAGAGCAAATTAATTAATAAAGTTAGTGTGGTAAAATTATTTTAAATAATTAATTTGAAATGAAATGTTATTCGTTTTTAAATATATCTAGTTTTTTTAGAAAAAAATTTAATTTTAAATTAAAATATTAATTTAATTAATTTATAAATTATTTTATTTATTTAATTTTATATTTTAGGGGATAAGCTTTAAATTATATTTTTATATTATATTTTTATTTTATTATATTTATCTATGTATAATAAGTATTAAAAATTGAAAGTTATATATTTTATATTGTTAATAAATTTTAATTTTTAATAAATAATTTCATAATATATAAAATTTAATTTATTATTAATTTTTTATAGAAAAATTTTTTTAAATTAAAATTATTAAAATATAATGATAAAATTAGTATATCTATATTAAAATTAAATTAATAAATTATGTTTATATTTAATATAATTAATTAAAAGGAATTCGGCAAAATTTTGTGTTCACTTGTTTAACAAAAACATGTCTTTTTGTAATTAATTTAAAGTCTGATCTGCCCACTGATAAATTTATTAAAGGGCTGCAGTATATTGACTGTACAAAGGTAGCATAATCAATAGTCTTTTAATTGATGACTTGTATGAAAGATTGGATGAAATATTAACTGTCTCTTAATTAACTTATAGAATTTAATTTTTTAGTTAAAAAGCTAAAATTTTTTAAAAAGACGAGAAGACCCTATAGAGTTTGATATTTAATTTTATTAATAATTATTTGTTTATATTAAATTATTTTAATAAAATAAATTATTTTATTGGGGTGATGAAAAAACATAAATAACTTTTTTTAAATTTATTTCATGTATAAGTGTATAATTGATCCAGTATTATTGATTAAAAGATTAAATTACCTTAGGGATAACAGCGTAATTTTTTTTTTTAGTTCAAATAAAAAAAAAAGTTTGCGACCTCGATGTTGGATTAAGATAAAATTTAAATGCAAAAGTTTAGAGTTTTGATCTGTTCGATCATTAAAATCTTACATGATCTGAGTTCAAACCGGCGTGAGCCAGGTTGGTTTCTATCTTTTATAAATTAAAATGTTTTAGTACGAAAGGAATTTATATTTAAATTAAATTTAATTTTATTGAATATTATTAATTATTAAAATAATAAATAATTAACACTATAATTTATATGAAAAATAAATTCAAAATAAATTTATTATAAATTTATTTGCTATTTTGGCAGAAAAAATGTGATGATTTTAGAATTCATTAATATATAAATAAATTATATATGTAGTAATGTTTAATTTTGATATTTTAATAATATTAATTGGGGGTTTATTATTAATTGTGGGAGTATTAATTGGGGTTGCTTTTTTAACTTTAATAGAACGTAAAGTTTTAGGTTATATTCAAGTTCGTAAAGGTCCTAATAAAGTTGGTTTAATAGGATTATTACAGCCTTTTTCAGATGCTATTAAGTTATTTACTAAAGAACAAGTTTATCCTTTATATTCTAATTATTATTCTTATTATTTTTCTCCTGTTTTTAGATTTGTTATTTCTTTATTAATATGATTTTTAATTCCTTATTATTTTAATTTAGTAAGATTTAATTTAGGAATTTTATTTTTTTTGTGTTGTACTAGTTTAGGAGTTTATAGAGTTATAATTTCTGGTTGATCTTCAAATTCTAATTATGCTTTATTAGGAGGATTACGATCAGTTGCTCAAACTATTTCTTATGAGGTTAGAATAGCTTTAATTTTTTTGTGTAATATTATTTTAGTAATAGATTTTGATTTAATATTTTTTTTTATATTTCAAAATTTGGTTTGGTTTATTTTTATTATAATTCCTTTATGTTTATGTTGAATTTCTTCTATATTAGCAGAAACTAATCGAACTCCATTTGATTTTGCTGAAGGGGAAAGAGAGTTAGTTTCAGGGTTTAATGTTGAATATAGTTCAGGTGGGTTTGCTTTAATTTTTTTGTCTGAATATTCTAGAATTTTATTTATAAGATTATTATTTATTTTAATTTATATAGGTGGATTTAATTTATCTTTTGTATTTTATTTAAAGTTAGTTTTAGTTTCTTTTTTATTTATTTGAGTTCGTGGTACATTACCTCGACATCGTTACGATAAATTAATATATTTGGCTTGAAAAAGATATTTACCTATTTCTTTAAATTATATTTTGTTTTTTTTAGGACTTAAAATTTTTATTAGTTAAAAATAAATTAAATTTAGTATTTAATACAATAAATTAATAGAAATATTATCTTTCTTAAGTTTTCAAAACAAATGCTTAAATATACAAGCTCATTAATTATTATATTATATTATTCAAATAGTAATTTATCTCATATTTTTCCAATTATAGGAGATATAATAAAATAAGAGAAGTATATAATAGTGAGTATTTGTCCTGTAAAGATATAAGGGGTTTCCACAGGTCGTGCTCCGATTCAGGTTAATAAGATAATTATTATTACTAATATTCAAAATAATATTTTATTAATTGGGTAGAATTGAATTCCTTGGATTTTTTTATTAGAGGTAAATGGAAGAATTATTAAAATTATAATAGATATTAATAAGGCAATTACTCCTCCTAATTTATTTGGGATTGATCGTAAAATTGCATACGCGAATAAAAAGTATCATTCTGGTTGAATATGAATTGGTGTTACTAGAGGATTAGCAGGAATAAAATTATCTGGATCTCCTAATAAATATGGGTTTGTTAGTGTTAATATAATTAATAAAAATGTTAAGGTGATAAATCCAATTAAATCCTTGTAAGTGAAGTATGGATGGAAAGGGATTTTATCAAAATTTCTATTAATTCCTAATGGGTTATTGGATCCTGTTTGATGTAAAAAAAGTAAATGGATTATTGTTATTATTAAAATAATAAATGGTAATAAAAAATGAAATGTGTAAAATCGAGTTAAAGTTGCATTATCGATAGCAAATCCACCTCAAATTCATGTTACTAAAGTATTTCCTAAATATGGAATAGCTGATAGTAAATTTGTAATTACTGTTGCTCCTCAAAAAGATATTTGTCCCCAAGGAAGAACATAACCTATAAAGGCTGTTGCTATCAATAAGAATAAAATAATAACTCCTACTATTCAAGTATATTTTAGGTTAAATGATTCATAGTAAATTCCTCGGCCAATATGTAAATAAATACAAATAAAAAAGAAAGAAGCTCCATTTGCATGTACGGTTCGAATTATTCACCCATAATTTACATTTCGGCAAATGTAATTTACTCTAAAAAAGGCTAATTCAATATTAGCTGTATAATATATAGTTAAAAATAATCCTGTGATAATTTGAATGATTAAACATAAAGCTAATAAAGATCCAAAATTTCATCATCTTGAAATATTTGATGGGGATGGTAAATCAATTAATGATCCATTAATAATTTTAATAATTGGGTGTTTTTTACGTAAGTTAATAAATAAATTATTTTTCATTTGTTAGGGTTGATTTTTATTAATTATTTTAGTATTATTTAGAAATTAATATTTATTTATTTAATTTATTCGTAATGGTCCATAATTAATGTTAGTAATTTTAACAATAGCTACTAAAGCAATAAATAAATAGATCACTATTAATATTATTATTAAAAAGTTATGATTGTTATATATTTTATTTAAATTAAATAAATTATCATCATTAAAAGTTTTGATTATAATAAAATTATCATTTTCTGAGATATTATTAGATAAATTTATTCAAGTTAAGTTATTATAAATTAATAATCTTAATATTGTAATTATTAAAATTGAAATAATTATTAAAATTTTTATTTTATTTCTTATTAAAAATATTTCATTTGAGGCAATTCTTGCTATATAAATAAATAATACTAATAGTCCTCCTAAGAATGTTAAAAATAAAATATAAGAAAATCAATAAGTTTTAATTATTATTCCAGATAATAAACAAATTATTATTGTTTGTAATAAAATAAATAATCCTATTGATATTGGATGATTTAAAAATATTATTATAAAAGATATAAAAATTATAGAAGTTGATATAATTATTTTAATAATTTCAAAGAATAGTTTAAAAAAAATTATAATTTTGGAGATTATAGATAAAGAGATTCTTTTTCTTTGAAGTTTTTAAAGAAAAATTCTTAATTTTGATTTACAAGACCAATGTTTTTGTTAAACTATAAAAACTAAATAATTAATAATTTACTAATGAAAGTTATAGTTATGTATTTGTATATTGCTGTTATTATTATATTTATTTGTGGTAATTTAATTTTTGCTTCTAAACATAAGCATTTATTAATTGTTTTATTAACTTTAGAATTTATAGTTTTAGGATTATTTTTTTTTTTTTTATTATTTTTGTTGATAATTGATTATGATATGTATATATTAATAGTTTTTTTGGTTTTTTCTGTTTGCGAAGGTGCTTTAGGTTTATCAATTTTAGTGTTAATAATTCGAACTCATGGTAATGATTATTTTCAAAGTTTTAATATTCTTTAATGATAAAATTTTTGTTAATATTTATTTTTATAATTCCTTTATGTTTTATGCAAAATACTTATTGATTGGTTCAAATATTTTTGTTTTTAATTATGTTTATATTTATAAATTATAATATATGTTTAAATTTTTTTTTTAATTTAAGTTATTATTATTGTTGTGATTATTTATCTTTTGGTTTAATTTTATTAAGAATTTGAATTATTATTTTAATGTTTATATCTAGAGAAAATTTATATAAAAATAATTATTATTTAAATTTTTTTATGTTAAATTTATTATTATTATTATTATTGTTAATTTTGACTTTTAGAGTTATGAATATGTTTATGTTTTATTTATTTTTTGAAGGTAGATTAATTCCTACATTAATATTAATTATTGGTTGGGGTTATCAACCCGAACGAATTCAGGCTGGAATGTATTTATTGTTTTATACATTATTTGTTTCTTTGCCTTTATTTATAGGAATTTTTTTTATTTTTAATGATATAAATTGTATAATAATATATTTTTTGAAATTTATTAATGTTAATTATTATTTGTTATATTTTTCTATAATTATGTCTTTTTTAGTAAAAATGCCTATATATATAGTTCATTTATGATTGCCTAAGGCTCATGTAGAAGCTCCTGTTTCAGGTTCAATGATTTTAGCGGGGGTTATATTAAAATTAGGGGGGTATGGACTTATACGATTTTTAGTATTTTTACAAGAAATTAATATACAATTAAATATTATCTGAATTGTTATTAGTTTGTTAGGGGGGTTTTATATTAGATTAAAATGTTTTTGTCAAGTTGATATTAAATCATTAATTGCTTATTCTTCAGTCGCACATATAAGTTTAGTTATTGTTGGAATTATAAGAATGAATTATTGGGGTTATTTAGGTTCTTATTTTATGATACTTGGTCATGGTTTATGTTCTTCTGGAATATTTTGTTTAGCTAATATTATATATGAGCGAGTTTATAGTCGGAGATTGATGATTAATAAGGGTATAATTAATTTTATACCTTCAATAAGAATGTGGTGATTTTTATTAGTTTCTTCTAATATAGCATCCCCTCCTTCATTAAATCTTTTAAGAGAAATTATATTAATTAATAGTATTATGAGATGATCATATTTTTCTATATTTATGTTAATATTAATTTCTTTTTTTAGTGCAGGATATAGATTATTTTTGTATTCTTATACTCAACATGGAAAATTTTTTTTTGGTATTTATAGATTTTATGTGGGAGTTTCCCGGGAATATTTATTATTAATAATACATTGATTACCTTTAAATGTTATTATTATAAAAATTGATATTTTATTATAAATAATATATATATATATATATATATTTAAATAATTTAAAAAAAATATTGATTTGTGGTGTCAAATATATGGATAAAAGTTCATTTTAAATTATTTTATACCAAAAATTTTCTATTTGTTTTATTTATTTTTTTTTTTTTTTTTTATTGAGAATAATTATTTTTTTATTTATGTTGTTTATAATTATAATAAATACAATTATTTTTTTAGAGTGGGAAATTATAACATTAAACTCTTCTTCTATTGTTATATCTATTTTATTGGATTGAATATCTTTATTATTTATAATATTTGTTTTATTAATTTCTTCAGTTGTTATTTATTATAGAAAAAGATATATAAGTTCAGAAATGAATTTAAATCGTTTTATTATTTTAGTGTTAATATTTGTATTTTCTATATTTTTATTAATTATTAGTCCTAATATAATTAGAATTTTATTAGGTTGGGATGGATTAGGGTTGGTGTCTTATTGTTTGGTAATTTATTATCAAAATTTAAAATCTTATAATGCTGGTATATTAACTGCTATATCAAATCGAGTAGGGGATGTTATAATCTTAATAATTATTTCTTGAATATTAAATTATGGAAGATGAAATTATATTTTTTACATGGAATTTATAAAGGTGGATTTTATTATAAATTATATTATAATTATGTTGATTTTAGCTGCTATAACTAAAAGAGCTCAAATTCCTTTTAGTTCATGATTACCAGCAGCAATAGCTGCTCCTACTCCTGTTTCAGCTTTAGTTCATTCTTCTACTTTAGTTACTGCGGGGGTATATTTATTGATTCGATTTAATTTATTATTAGAAAATACTTTTTTTTTTAAAAGTTTATTATTATTATCTAGATTAACAATATTTATGGCTGGCATTTCTGCTAATTATGAATTTGATTTAAAAAAAATTATTGCTTTATCAACATTGAGACAATTAGGATTAATAATAAGAATTTTAAGAATAGGATTTCCAATATTAGCTTTTTTTCATTTATTAACTCATGCTATATTTAAGGCTTTATTGTTTATATGTGCCGGGGTTATTATTCACATAATAAATGATATTCAAGATATTCGTTATATAGGGGGGGTCAGATTTTATATCCCAATAACTTGTTTATGTATAAATATTTCTAATATGGCTTTATGTGGAATTCCTTTTTTATCAGGGTTTTATTCAAAGGATTTAATTTTGGAGATGTTAAGTTTTAGAAATTTTAATTTTTTTATTTATTTTTTATATTATATTTCTACTGGCTTAACAATATTTTATTCTTTTCGATTATCGATATATATAATGGTTAATGATTTTAATTTATTAAGAATTTTCAATTTATATGATGAAGATTATATTATATTAAAAAGAATATTAGTATTATTATTTATAAGAATTATAAGTGGGAGAATATTAATATGATTAATTTTTTCTTATCCTTATATGATTTTTTTAAGTTTTAATATAAAAATAATAGTTATTTATGTTAGATTATTTGGGATAATAATAGGTTATTTAATTAGAAATATAAATATTTATTCTTTAAATAAATTTTTATTTACTTATAATTTAAGAAGATTTTTATCTTTGATATGATTTATACCTAATTTAAGAACTTATGGTGTAAATTATTATTTTCTAAATTTTGGTTTAAAATTATTAAAAAGTGTTGATATAGGATGAATGGAGCTTTATAGTGGGTGGGGGATATATAATATTGTAAAAAAGTATTCTATTTTTTATATTTTATATCAGGTTAATAATTTTAAGGTTTATTTATTTAGATTTATTTTATGAATTTTTATAATTTGAATTATAGTTTTTATAAATTTTTAAATTAGAAAT